>VTPC01001267.1:167298-192745 GCA_011009095.1 Ignelater luminosus
AATAAATAACAGAGGCCCTAGAATAGACCCTTGAGGAACACCGGAAGTTAATGAATATGATTGTGACAGTTGCTCGTTAATTTTAATTATCAGACTCCTGTCGGATAGATAGGACTTTATTAAGTTGACTGCATTATTGACGAACCTGTAGTACTGAAGTTTTGCACACAGAAGATTATGACTTATTGTATCAAAAGCTTTAGAGAAATCGAGCAGTACGAGAACGGTTATCATGTGCCTATCAGTTGCGCTTATAATATCATCCGTGACATCATTAGTGCAGATAATGTTACCATATATTCATATGTACCGAAAAAGTATAGAAGTGTTATATTATTATCAACCTTGCATCATGATGACAAACGCAAAGAATGAACCAGAGATTATTCAGTATTATAATAAGTCCAAAGGTGGATAATATGGATAAAATGGTGTCCTACTACTCCACAAAACGAAAAACTCAATGCTGACCGGTAGCATTTTTCTACAATATCTTAGATATCGCTGCTTTAGTAGCATATATCATTTATAAGGAAAATAATCCTCAGTTTCAGAATCAGATGAATAATCAAGATAGATTTTTGAAAGAGTTGGGAAAAACAGCTATCAATGCCTGCTACCCCTACGCGCTCAAAGATTCCAAACGTTTACAGGAATGTTTTAACGGGACTTGAAATTGAATGCGTTCTAGGTAAACCTCTAGTAGCTGCGGATTCTAAAGAAAATCCAGGCCCAAGACATTCTCCACCTCGAGACGCTACAGGTCGGCAAAAGTAGTCGGAAACTGTTTTATATGTATATCAATGACAGAGAAACGTTTTCGTAAGACAAGAAAATCGTGTAGTGGATGCAACCGTAATGAACACTCCATTACAATAACGAAGTGTGAACAGTGCGTGTAGGCTAAGCAATGTAGAAATGTGTTACTATTCTTCATTAAACTAATATAGAACTCAATTACCAGAGCATTTTTAATTTTGCAGCCAGATAATCTACTAAAGTACCGTGGTACCTGAGTATAGAACAAGCATGGAGTCATATAAATGTCAATTTTAACACACTGTATATATAACTTTTGGCAAAAATTTCTTGTAGTTCACTTCGCAACTATACCATTGAGAAGTTTCTCTTGTAGTTCACTTCACAACTACGCTATTGAGGCTCACATAAATTTTTCTAAATAAACACAGTAAAAAGAACAAAAAACTTTGAAAAAGTTAGCCGGGTACCTGGGTATAGATATAAGGGGTAATCTAGTTTGTTACATCTACGAGCAGATCTGCTCCGAAGCGGAGATTCTTCCATGGTAAGTTCTTGTATTTTTTTCAATTCTCGTCTTCAGTAGTAAGTCTTTGATCAGCTTACAACCATTAATCTTGTTTGCTGAGTTCTGTTTAATTCATTATTAAATATATATATAGTAGCTGGCAAGTTGTAATTACAGTAGTAATTTTTTTGTTCATTGCTAATTTCTTTGGATAAGATTTAATATTATGTTTTTGAATTTCTTGTGTTTTTTATCTGCGCTCAAGACCACCCACTAAGGTTTAGCCGACCTAGAACCATTAGAGCCCTAGTTAAACTAGAGTCAATATTATATGTAACACAAGGTTACGTTACAAGTTATACAGGGTGTTTAAAATATGTTGTTGAATATTTTAGCCATTTATAGTACTCATTGCCATCATCAAAAAAAGCTTTAATCAACATGGGCCCGCAACTCAACCATTTCAGAGATATAGCACATTTTTTAATTAATAAAGACGTAAGTACCTATAATTATTTATTAAAAAACGTAACGTAATGCTAAACTACAAAATCATTATAGCATGTCCTCCTCCAGTTCTAGGCAACATCGGCATCTTAGTAAGAAAAATGTTCGTATTCTTTCAGAAATCCCCGAAGTTGTACGTATTGTCTCATAGGCATGTTCTATCCGCTCTCTCAACTCTTCTAGTGTATTAACTGGTCGTAAATAGACTAAAGACTTTAGATATCCCCACGCAAAAAAGTTCAACGAATTGATATTAAGAGACCTTGGCGGCCATGCAACAGGACCCTCTCGTCCTATCCATTTAAAGTTTCATTTAAAAAATTTCTTACCAAAAGAGAAAGATGCGCCAAGTGCCCCATCAAGCATAAACCATAAGTAACTTAGTGACAGTTATCAAACGTTTGTTTCGTCAGATGATCCGATGAAAAAAATTTAAAAATTATATTCTGAAATACTAAAACTGCTATATCTCTGAAATGGTTGAGTTGCGGACCCATCTTGATTAAGACTTTTTTGATCATCGCAATGAATACTATAAATGGCTAAAATATTCGACAACATTTTTAAACACCCTGTATAACTATGCAAAAGATTTATAGCTAGAAAATAGAGGTTTTGCAATTCTCTAATTTAAAGCTATGTTTTACGTATTTTGATATGAGTTAAGAAGCCATTAACACTTGCTACTTTTAAAAAGTGCTTTTGTAGTGTTTGGTTTTAGCATCAATTCGAAGATCTGGAACTAATCCCAGGATTGATCCCGAAAGGGTTTTGTTTCCACAACTTAATTAAAAAAGTCGTAAACAGACTTTTTAAATGAAAAACACAACGTGCCAGGTTTGCACAAAATCACATGCCAATTGTACCGCACGTTTATTCAAAACAGATTGCCTGAGAAGTGTTAAATTTAACTCTAAATTGATTGTAAGCAATTCAAATACCACTAATACCGCAATATTCTTTTTATTTACAATGTTTAATTAAGCAAAATGATTACTTTTAAAGTAAAAAGTACAATTTGGAAATTTCGGTTTGTAATCTCGAGATCTCGAACTCCAAGATCTGTCTGGAAATCCCAAAATCCGAATTGGTTGTTTTTGTGGGATCCCGCGACTGGATGTAAGTAACGTAATGTAATGGTACGTCCCGACATAACCTCTTAATTCTGTCAACTTTAAAAAGAATCATTTCAGGTTGTAAAATTTTATTATTTTAGGACGATATTCTGTGGCCTAACAAAATTGTCATCAAGCTCTGATAATTTTTTTGTATTTCATTTTTTAGAAATATTACTTTTGCTTTCTTAGTTAGTTGAAAATTACGTTTGTAATTGTCATTTTGTAAATAAAAAATTCAGTTTCTTAAATAGTTTGAAATCTGATAACTACTAGTGGTATCTACTGTTTAAAAAAGAAAGTATAACTCATTAATTTGTTTTTTAATAGATCTATTTGTTTCATCGTTCAAAAATATTATTCTTAATCACTAAATTAACTAAAAAATGCATTTTTCATTTATAAGAGTCCAAACAGGCCTTAGATCGTTAAATAATCTTTAAAAGTAGCTGCACATATTGTGTGTTAGCTGTTAATTTGCTTACTAAATCACTTGCTTTGTAATGGTGGTTTGATACAGCTGTATAATCTGAACAAATCGATGAATTGTAATGTCAATAGGGAATTGTTGATATCAAATTAGATAGTTGACGATACACTACTACATCAATCATTATTTAATTCATGTTTGACACGTATAGGAATTTTCTTTTACTTTGAACTTCAGACAACAATATGATGTATTTTAAGATTTCAGCACTTTCCTTACACCTTGTATTGTACATCAGCTTAATTAAATCAAGGTTAGACATCGCACATATGCTGCTGCACGTACATAAATACTTTTATGATCGTAATAAAACTAGTCAATCTACATTCGTCTTTAAATTAAGATAATGAAAGTTTTTCCCATTATTTATGTTAATGTAAGCGATCCCGCCCTATATAGGTAGACTTGATTCTCACTAAAGCCAGTTGCAAAACAGAACTCGCTAAACTTGGAATGTAGAAGTTCTAGACTTAGAATTTGTGTATGAATCTTTTTCTGGTATACTTTATTCCTCTATTTTTAATAATAACTTTTTTGTATTAAATAACGAAGGAGATTATCATGAGCTCTTTAAACTTCGAAACTTAAGCAACAAGTTTTTCTAGTTCTCAATAAATGGCTTTGCTTATATTAATCACATTGTCTTTTCCGCCTGCACAATTTTATAAGCTTTCATATTTTATAATTCATTAAGTCATTATGATGATATGTCTTATCTTATAAAACGTGAAAAATATGATAAATCATTGTAAATTGTTGATTTGCTAAAATTTTGGAATTTTGTAAAAAGTTTGATTTTAACATAACCTTGTTAAATTGCAAGAAGTATTATAAGCAGAAACTTATGGAGGTCAGGCTTGCAAGTGACTATTCTTACTTTTCTAAGAAAGATCTTTATCATTAACTTCAAGTTTTAGAAGGACCAGATCCTAAATTGATAAGGCATTTTCTTGGGATGTTCATACTTATTGACTATTGATCAAACTGTTATATAAGTAATTTATACGTTTTGTAGATGGGTTGGATTTTCTAAACTTTATCAAGGTTGTTAGTAATATTTAGATAGCACCAGCTTTAAAAGTTGCGACTCGTGGAAAACTCCAAGTTCATATTCCAAGAATAATCCACTTATTGTTAGATCTCCTAAGTAAAGGGTTTTCCAATAAGAGGTGTTATTTTGATATTCAAAGAAAAGTGCCATTTTTTAATATAAATGATCGGATGTTTATTTCATTATAAAGAGGAAGGTATGCCGTTAATAGTGGAAAATAACATCAGGCAAATGACCACCACGACCACGCTTACAGGACAATATCCTTTTTATGAAATTTCCCATAACCAAATCGCAAAGTGGCTGCCCTATGTCCTCGATAGCCTCACGAATTCCATCTTTGAGGTCTTGAATCGACGCTGGGCTGTTGGCGTAGACCTTCTCTTTCACGTGGCCCCAAAGAAAGAAGTCGCAAGGTGTTAAATCACAAGATCTCGATGGCCAATTGTGATCACCTCTTCGAGAGATAACACGGTCCGGAAACTTTTTCCGTAAAAGATCAATGGTTTCGTTGCTTGTGTGGCACGTAGCGCCGTCTTGTTGAAAGTAAACGTTGTCCAGATCAATACCATCCAATTCCGGCCATAAAAAATCGTTAATCATCTCTCGATAGCGCAATCCAGTCACCGTAACTGTTGCTCCAGCCTCATTTTCGAAAAAGTAAGATCCAATGACTCCGCCGGACCATAAACCGCACCAAACAGTCACACGTTGAGGATAGAGAGACTTTTCAACAATAACTCTTGGATTTTCTGAGCCCCAGATCCGACAATTTTGCTTGTTGACGAAGCCACCGAGGTGGAAATGGGCCTCATCACTCAAGATGATTTTTCGATGGAATTCTGGATCATTTTCATGCATTTCCACGACCCAATCAGCAAAGACACGACGTTGTTGATGATCGGCCGGCTTGAGTTCTTGTGTTAACTGGACTTTATAAGCCTTAAGACCCAAATCTTTATGCAAAATACGGTGTAATGACGTTTGTGGAATGGCTAATTCCAAAGAACGACGAGGAATGGACAAACCTGGGTTTTCTTTACCACTTTCGGCTACAACAGCAATATTCTCGGCTGTTCTTGAGCGACGTGCACGGGTTTTATTCTTCACATCACTAACTTGTCCCAAGAGCTCGAATGTTTTCACCAATTTCTGTATTGCGGTCCGACAAGGTGCTCCACGGTGACCCAAAAATGTTCGAGTTTTACGAACCGTCTCTGCCAAATTTTCACCATTTTTATAGTGAATTTTAATAATTTCAATGCGTTGTTGAAGCGTGTATCGTTCCATATTTATTAATGGCGTAGTTTCTACTTGTCAAATATCAAAAAATGATAGCTTCAAAAGTGACATCTACCGAAATAGCGGGCTATTCAAAATAACACCTCTTATTGGAAAACCCTTTATTTGATTGCTTACTATTTGTAAAACGAGAACTTTGACAATCTTTTGAAACTTGAAATCTTACAAGAGCAGTAGATTTTGGTTTGTGTATAACAATGTCAGCAATAGACGTAAGGAGAGATTTTGAAAAAGTTTCTGATTGTCTAGATTCCTTTCAACTTTTGTAAGCATACCTAACTGAAACTGCAATTTTTTAAAACAGGAGTGATAAAATTCTTTCTAGAACTCCTGAGAGGGCTGAATAAAATGAATTTAGCCCTATCCTTAGCTATATATATTTTTCTTTTTTCCTAGCTCACAACTCATGTCCAAGGCCACCAACTTTGAATAGTGCATATCAAGTAAATCAGTTTCAGTTTAGAAGTAAATGTTTTTGTGTGCAACTTTCATTGATTTTTTTTTATTGTTAATTCAGAAACATAGAAGTGTTTAATTTACAAAACAAACAGTTTACGAAGTGACATTTGCGTACAGCTAACTTTAAGACAGTCATTCTGTAGTCTCTTTAATTAACAACATCTTGCCTACAGATCTTTTAGATATCCTGAGTCTTATACACATTTACATAATTGTTATAATTTTAAATATTTCTTAAACAACTTGGTTTACTCCATTAAACCGTTCTCTACAGATTTACATTAAAAAACATTAAGGCATATGATGCCAACTTGAAAGAAAGACAAATTAGTTCAATAACAGTGATTGCGGGTACTTCAGAATTTAAAGAGCTTTCCCTAAATGTTCTAACTTTTAAGTACTGCAATAGTTGGTATCTTCAGTGTAATTTGAATAGAGTGAAAATCACAATAATGTCAGTTTGCAAAACAGGAAAACGGAAGAAGGAGTCGTTTCAAGAATGATACGATTATCGCATTCTTCGATTAAGTCTCAATGTGAGTACTTGAGTTCTTATTTTGCTTTTCCCCTTGCAATTCAACATTTAGTAAAATCTTGAAAAGTAATTTCTAGTTTGTTGCTTTCACGTGTATGATTCATTAATCTGATACAAGTGCAGGATATAAAAACTGAATTTTCCTGCAGCAAGAGATGATTTTATCAATAATTTTTTATCTGTTCGGTACAGGTTTGTGAAAACCGATATCACTGTTGGCAATTCAATTAACAGGAATATAAAAGAAAGTATAATCGCAAGTTAAAATTCAAAACATTAATTTTCTACACTAACCATGTGTGAACTAAAATACTTGAATGTATGGAAGAAGCTGTTTTTTCATGTTTACTTTTTCAGTCTTTAAACTTCATAAAAAGTAACGAATGATAATAACCAAATCATTTTATCATTATCTCGACTAAAACACGCCTTGATTCTGTATTGTATCGTAATTTATTCTTTTATGTTATGCACCCTACAATATAGATAACGTTTTAAACCCTATTTAGTCAACAAGCAAAATTAATGTAATGTTGTACAGTTTCCCCCTAACAAGAATTTTCAACTTTTTACAGACTAAGCTGATATTTGGTTGAAATACAATTTTTTTCTTGTAAAACAACACAGAGAATTTAGCTATAAATTTTAATTTTATAATTAAAAAGTTGTTAAATTTTTAAATAAAACGAGCTTTATGGCATTATTATGTTACATCAAGTACTGGAAAGTGATCCCGGAAAAAGAAAAATAGGAAAAGGAGTTCATGTAAACACAGTTTCAATAATACCTCCCAAGGGAATTACAACCCTTAAGAGAGAGTAAGAAGCTTTTTATTTATTTTCCCATAAACCCGGTAAGGTATAGCTATGATAACTCCAACGCACTTTGGAATTATCAAATTTTATTATCTTGGGTTATTGCCAAAAATGTATTTCTAAACCTTAGGCGTATAAGAAGACAGTTTTTTTGTTTTGTTTTGTTTCTGCCTTCTTTTAAATTTCAGTGACAAGGTGCTATGATTTTAAAATAAATTCTAAGAACTATGGAAATATTAATTGTAATTTTCCATATCGAGTTTTCTTTTTTTTTCAGTAACAATTTTGTTCATAATAATATTTGGACCTTCCAGTTTGTAGATGTGAATTCCTTATAAACCATTCATTTATGTTCAAAGCTAATGATGGGTCTTAAGGTTAAAGCTGCCATCAATATTTTTGTCAACTATGTGATACACTTAAAAACTATTTTAGCAAAACTCTTTTTGCCTTCTTACTAAATGATTTTTCTTCTATTTGGCAAAGGGAATAAAGTGACTTTTATTTTTGTATTTGTGGTTTACGTTTTCTACAAAACAAATATGGTTTGAGTTTGAACTCAATCGGATCTTCAGGTTTTTAGATTGTGACGGACGATTTACTTTTTATAAAAAGACTAACGTTATTAGATGCATTACTTTTAGAACATAGAAGTCTCAGGACTGAAAATAGCCTCAGATAAGCTGCAGTGTTTTCAATTTAGCCACATATAAATAGGAATTCCAATTTAGTTCCTGTACTACTTACAAATCGTTCCATCCCATTTAATGTTTGGCTATAGAATAATACAAAAAATTTGTAAAATAAACCGAGAAAGATTTAGAAAACAGAATCACAAAAAGAATGATAACATTTAAAATTATCAGCTTTGGGTCACACAGGATCTTGCTCTATTTGAATGTCGAACAATCAGGGAATGAGGAAAAAGCATGTGTAACTGTCAAGAGACAAGAAACTGTTAACGGATGGAATCAGAAAGAAATACTTCTTACCATAAGCAATATGTAAGATACAGTTCAATTTAAAACATCCTTAAACATCTTGCAAACTTTCACAAAATATAAAAAAAGATCAAATCCTCAATCCGTCTCTATCCTGCTGTGAAGCGATTCGCTATCCTTAGATCTTAAAGATTAGAAATTGTAAGATTGGCACTTTACGGTCTATATATCTCACTAAAGTGTTCCTCTTCTTCATTCTTGAAATACAAACTGGTGTGGCCATCTCTGTCGACCACCAATCGTGGCTATCTTTGCTTCAAAACAGGTCGAGCTGGTTACCACAACGGACCGCCGTTAAATGTCACGGACCAAACCAGCTCGAACGTCACAGATGGGAGGGGTTCACAGGTAAACTACCATGAATCAAGATAAAATCTCAATAAAACATCTCACTTAGTACTTGAGAATTTCAAAATCGATATGGGCGCCAGAAGCAAGTCGAGAATATCATGTTTACTGGGGTAGCTCCGTACAAGAGAACACTATATACAGTAAGAAAAATCGCTTTAATAGCAGTGAATACTCTGTACACGGGCTCTCTACAAACTTACCAAGAGAGATGATACTGACCTAATTTAGTACTTATACTTAAACAAAGTCACAAAAGTATGCTCAGCTGACTTACACTGCAAACTTACACAGGACGATTGGAGTCGGTAATCATTCCAAGTCGTGTCATATAATCTAAAATTTTACTTAAAAATAAAACAAAAGGGCTTAAACAGCACACCATACACTGGAACTCGTAGAAAACAGAGACAGCAAAATTTAAAGACGGGATCACACAGGAGCCATTCATGAAGGTATCATACTCCCATATATGGTGAAACTTAAATGTGAATTAACGCACATTAAAACAAACTCGGCCTGGAACAGCGTTAGGAGGCGTAATTCTATGAAATAAACGACTGAAATTCAAAAAACACAATTTTTACAAAGAACTACACGTATGTTTTAAATAAACATTATGCGAGATAAACCAACAAATGCTTCCAATTACAGATACATTTACAAGATTCTCAAATTGAAATAAAATTTGAAAATAACATTATACAAGATCGGCTTTTGCATCCATTAATCTTCTCACAGAGTTAAATACCAACACTAGTCAGGCTGTTCTCTTTAAAAAGCCACCTACGGTAGAGTCCCTTCTTTAAAATGGCCACCTGTGGTAGCTCAAGGTCGGGCTTTCCCTCCTATAACTTTTTTTCAGAAATCTAAGCACGAACACGGGTCAGGCTATATTTTCTAATAGCCCACTCTAAATACTTAGAAACTAAGAAATAGGTCGGGTTACGCCTACTGTTCGGCTGCGCTCGCCTTATCGAGCGTCATACTCAAACATTGGCGGGGTAGCAGCCCTTGAGGACAGTCTCGATATAGAAAACCACGAGACGCAGTCGTGGGCCAGAACACGAGGCCAAATCACTATATTAATTAACAATCATTAAAGCTCAAAGTGAGTTTTATTATCAGCCTGAGTTAAAAGCAACTCAAGACACATCACCTACCAACAGACTATCCACGGTACCGCAAGCACAGCTTTTATCTTCTATCAGCTTTTTTCACAGAGTTAAATGCGAACACGGGTCGGGTTGACTGACCACCTGCAGGACGACACCATTCATTAGCCTTGTTCTAACAGAACTAAATATAGGCCGGGCTCTCCAATGATTTACCTAAGAAGCTCAAAATTGAGTAATGCTATCCTTTAACTTCCTCAAAGAGTGAAATGCAAACACTGATCAGGCGGTGCTTTCTAAAGGACCACCAGTACTGGCTTCACCATGCATTAAACTTCTTCACAACATAAACACAAAAACGCGTCAGGATGTGATCTCGCAAGGGTCATCTACGGTGACCTAAGGCTCTCCTTCGTCCTCACGAGTAGGGTTTTGTTTTCCAACAAGACTCCTGCGGTAATCCAAAGACGGAATTCATCCTTTACCCTTCATTAGTTTTCTTCACAGAGCTAAATACGAATACAGGTAAGGCTGCGTTGCGTCTTCCAACGGGTCACTTGTGGTTGGCCAAAATCAGACTTCGCCTCCTAAATAACCTTCATAACAAACATCTTTGAACAAAGATTAAGCGGCTTCTTCCTAAATAGGTTTCTAGTCACCCTGAATACAGGATTATAAAATCTCTAGGAGAAAAACTACAACTAATACTATTTCTGATGCTACTTTTGAATCTTGTCTAGCTCCACCCTTTTCTATCTTCTCTTCATTTCTATCAATGTTAAATAAAATAGAAGACAGAGACCATTTGCTCAATTATGCTAATTGTGCATATTATCCAGTTCTGATCGCACTCATCACTGTCAACAACCAAGAATCCTCCTCGATAGGACCAATCATTCCTGAGAAATGTGTCAAAAGGATTGGTGACTCCCGAATTGTCTGAAAACCAATACCCTACCATTTTCAACTATTACAGTTTCCCATTGATAGGAACAGGTGTTTCTGAGTTATGAGGTATGTAAATAAAATAATGAAACTGATTTTTATTTTCTTCTTCAGCTAAACTTACAATTTTACATGGTCTCCTTTAAAGTAATTGTCGTGGGAAGTCACACAGCGATGGGGACTTTTCACTCTTCATAGCAGTACTGAAACTCAGATACTGCTATTACCTTCAGCTGCTTGATTACGGCAGCTTCGATGTCTTCTAGCGTCCCAAAATGACTTCCTTTGAGGTGATTTTCCAATCTTGGTAAGAGAAAAAAATTATAAAGACTCAAGTCGGGGAAATAAGAAGGCTGAGGAGCCACAGAGATGTCTTTACTTGCCAAAACTTCATTAATTAAAAATGCAGTGTGATAAGACGCATTGTTGTGATGCAGCACCCAGTTGTTCTTGATGCTTGATCGCACAGCATGACCGTCTCAGTAAAATTGTTGGTTTACTGATTGGCCTCTTTGTGGACGATTCCCTGGTTATCGGAAAAGCAAATCAGCATAGTTTTGATCTTCGATTTATCTATTCTGGCCTTTTCTTGGCCTTGGTGAGTTTGAAGTGTACCATTCCTGGCTCTGATGCTTCGTTTCCGGGTCGTACTAAATGATCTAAGACTCATCACCAGTAATGACACTTTCCAGAAAATTAGGTTCATGTTCAATCCGTTCCAAAAGCTTAAGGCACGTGTCCCTTATGTTTTTTGTTCCTGGGAAGGGTTTCTCGGCACCATTTTCGCTCAGATTTTCTTCATCCCCAATTAATTGGTCAGAACCTCATGAAAGGGAGGTGAGTCAAATTTATCTGTTGCCTGATCATTCTGACTGTCAAGCGACGATCAGAATGCACAGGATTCCCGATTCTGGCAATGTTCTCGTCAGTTTTTGCAGTTGCAGGTCTTCTAATGCGCTGCAATTTGATTTTTCTTCTAAAAATGGCTTAAACCACTTAAAAACCTGGCTCCTTGACAAGATATTGTCAAGGGGCAAGTCTGAAGCGAGATTTGATAGCACAATTTTGCTTGAAATTGATATCACTCAGTTTGCCAATCTCATTAGTTTATTTGTCAAAAGCTGATCAAAAGGCGACTGATGGTGGCTGCTTTGTCTAAATGCTACTATTCCACAACAAACTTGCAGCTATATGCGACTAGTAAATCTATTTCTTCTCCGTTACTTAAAAACGAAACGGAAAGTTTCGACAAATATTATTGAAAGTGGCACTGATAAATCTGATAACCTCAGTGTTACATTGCGTACTAAAAATAAATATAGGTAAACTTGAGAATCAACTTGCATAATTGTGTCAAACTATTTCTTCTTATTACTGCAAATATTGCTTTCAATTTGATAAAGATTTCTTGAAGATAGGCAACTTCCTTTACATTTTCAATTTCTGGTTCCAGTCTGAGGTTACAGTATCAACTTTGATGGAAGTAACATATTAATTCCAACACAGTCGGTTCAGAATTAAGAGTCTATCCGGTAGCACAACCATCAGTAGAATTTCATCTTAAATTTTTTTATCATTTATTTCTGGATTTTACTAATTTGTATTATCGTGAACTAATACATTGGGTTCGAATTGCTTTATCAATAACATAAGAGTAAATTTAGACGTAGACTTTTATATTGAACAGCAATTCTACAGTTCACTTTTTTTGTAGTCACAACCTCACAGCACTGCGTTAGCAGCATGCAATTAATTAGAACAGATCAAGTTAACCGCCCTTTCAACTATTGTGCTACAAAGATTTTACAATTCGCAACCGCTAAGGGAAAAGCGTTTAAGATGATGACAAAGAACCTGTAAATGTCTGGTGAAGTTGAAGGGGCATTACTGGTCTTTAATGTTTGTTCTGAGTGTATCGACCTCGTACGAAAGATTATATGAGTCATCTCAAAACCATTATTAACAACAAAGTTGCTATGATAACTAAAACTCTTGCGTCTAAAAATAATTGCTGTCGCATTATTTTACTCAGATCCTAAAATAATTTTGTTGTATAAAAAGATAAAATCATCAAAAACATCTCTAACGTCATTAGTATCAAAAATTTGATTAGTAACACAGCGAGAAAATGCTATGATGAAAAAGCGAATTCGGCTGTATTCTTGAGAGAGATTTGTTCAGGCTGTATAATTTGCAGTAAAGAGGAAAAATTCTTACAAATAAAAGCTTTTATACGTGACAATAAATCTAAGTAGGCGTAATCTGAAGAGATTTCAATAATTCTACTGCTTCTTCTACAAAGTTGGTAAGAAATTACGTTAAATGACTCAGTAAAACGGATAATTAAATTTAACCTATATTTTATTACTTATTGCATAATAAACCTTTTTCCTACTTTAAATTGTATAGAAGCGAGCCTATTTGAAGAACAAGACAAAAAATTCTAAGTTAAACAAAAAACTTTCATTTTTGAATAAATATAATAGATGCGATAATAACTCATAAATTATTACAAAGTAAGTAAAGAAAAGTAAAAGTACGTAGTTATTAAATTTAGAAACGTATCTCGAAGGAAAATACTTTCATATTTTCCTTTTTTTTTAAAAAATGTATATCTGAGTAATATTTCAATACCAATTATCTTTATTTCCTTTGTGTATTAAATAGAATTAATGAAAAATTTCTCGGTAGGATATAAAAAAACCTTCTTTATCTCTTGAATTACATTTTAAAAGTCTGGAATGTCAGAGAATAACAGTAAGAGATTCTAGAAACGGGGTTGTGAAATACAGACCCTAATTAGAAATGACTATTCAGTCAGGGATAAATTGCGTATCCCATTATATGCTTGCAGATACTCCAGAATTGATTTTATTATAAAAGATTTTTAGGGGCAATTTATAAAGAATGTAGTCGTTTGTCCCTTTTAATCAGAACTGTTTTCCTTTTGCTCCACTGATCATTTGTAATTTTGGCTTATTAAATCGATCTGAAAATGTTGAGAGAGATAAAGAATGGAAAATTTATGTAATAGAGCGAGTTAAAATTAGGTTAGCTCTACGAACTGAACTATTACAAATTTTCTTAGGTTTCGCTTAGAATGTTGTACTATACTAACTTTTTTCTAGCATTACTTTGTCTGAAATTTTCATACCAACTTTTTAATAGTCTGATCACGTATAACACTCATATTAATTCTATTGGAAGTTTACTAGAACTTTGTTAGTAAATTGTTTGAAATACATGGTGTGTCTTACGAAGCTTATGTTGGAATTCTCAAACTGTTAACTGCGTGTCTTTGTGGCTATCATCCTTCCTCAGCTGACCTAGAGGTCAAACCTTCTACAAACATGTGTGTAAGAAATTTCCTCTTTGTGTCCCATCGTTTGTGTTTGGTACAAAGATATTAAAAGCTGTAAACCCTTATAATCACTTTGCAAAACTAACGATTTACGAACTCATGAACTTGGATCCTAATAAAGCAAGAAAACTTGTTCTTATTGCTTATAAACATCAAAGTAATTCTGATGAAGTTATAAATATCGACTAATTGAAATTTTCTTTTGGTTTAGACATCAGAAATATCTTCCATAAATTAATACGAATTGATGCATAAAAATCAAATTCTAGTCTTTTTAGTAACTGCTAGCCAGTTCCCCAATCACCTCTGTGATCACCTGCTCTATACCCAAATCTGCCTGAGTCTTTTGTGAAAGTAATCATACCGGTCCAAGCAAGAGTTCTAAGTCTTCCTTTAATAAGACAGCAGCCTGGAAAGTTTTAAATCTCAACCTTCGGTATCTGTTACATTCGGCTAAGAAGTGAAAAAGCGATCTTTTAAATGTCTACTAAAGGTAAGTATCTTTTAAGGGCACAGTGGCCAGCCAGAAGTTGACTTGGCTGTAGTCACTGCAACTCAATCAATTTGCTTCTTGTATCTCGGAAGCTTGTAGATTTAAGGCTGACGTGATCAGCTGCCTGAGAGTTCTTAAAAGAGAATTCTGAAGCTAAGTATCCTCAGTTTTACTAGCAAGATTGGGCCCCGTTATACCCAGGAATCCGAATGAGCTTGACTTGCCTTGTGACCAGCCTGTCCAAAGCATTTGTACACTTCTGATGAACATTTTTTTTTCTAGTGTCTCAGCAAATATAAATTTCTGCCCATCTAGCTTTGTCTCTATTTACCACTGTACCAAAGATTATCTACTCTCTCACTGTTCCTTACTTGAGATTGTGAAAAAGTACTACTTACGTATCGATTGTCCACCTCAGTTAACCTATAGGTGGATAAAGCTAGCTTTTTTTGTAAACTGGGTTATCTTGACATGTCTTTCTTTGCCAAACCTAATTCTTCATCTCACATTTTGAGATAAGCCGCCACGACTTTACTTTTATCTAAAAACAAATTTTGAAAGTACTAATAGGACCTCAAATGCGGCTGTGGAGGGTTTGTTCTTAGACAGGCCAATGTTTAAATCTTATCCAATCTTGGAACGGGTGATCTTATCGCGTGCGATAACGGGCTAACGCAAATAAAGGAAAAATATTAAAACAAAGGTAGACTGACGAATTGTTGAAACGGAAAATTTTTGGTTGATATAAACATTAATTAAAATGGATAGTGATAAGAGTACACGTCAGAAAATAGTGGAAAAGAAATAGAAAGCGAAGGAAAGCTAGATCAAATCTTTTTAATGATGCAAAACCTAACTGAAGAAACCCAGCAACTAACAACAGAAGTAAGAGGTATAAAAAAAGAACAAAGAAAATACAGGAAAGAAATAGGATAACTGAGAAAGGAAATAGAAGAGATTAAACAAAAAATGGAGAAAGAATTAAGTGAGACAAAGGAGAGATTAGAAACACTTGAAAAGGAAAGAAAAGCAAATAATATTATACTTCAGGGCCTGTCAATTAATGCTAACGATTCAATAATACTAAAAGAAGCGATGACAAACTTCATAAAAAAAGAAATAAATTTAGAGGTAGAAGTAGACGAAGCAATAAAATTGGGAAGTAAAACATGTTTGATGTAACTAAAGAATAACCAGGATAAGACACTAATAATAAAAAATAAAAATAAACTAAGACACATGAAATATCAACAAATATATATTAACAAAGGAAGAATTACATATACAGAAAAGAATACGATTAATAGCTAAAGAAGATAAAAAGAAATGATAGGAGACTAAATTTAAATACAAAAAACTTATTACAGACGGAAAAGCGTAGAACTGAAATAAAAATCAAAACCAGTTGGTTGAAATACAGGTGGAAAACTCAAGAAAACGGATAAAGCAAAATGAAACACACACGGAATGCTGAAAGATTACGGATATGGCAATGGAAAAGGAAACGAACTGGGAAAATGGGAAAACAGAAATAAGAATGAAGAAAGAAAATAAATGGAAGATAAAAATAATGATCAAGGGCAAAGGACAGAGAATGAACTAATAACAAAAAAATGGAAACAACACACAATAAAAAGTCAAGCGGGATAATAAAATTAAGAGTACAAGAATAGGAACATGGAATTTAAACATTCTTACTGGTAAAAAAATGGAGATAGTAGAAATGGAAAAGTGTGACATACAGATATTGAGAATCTCGGAAACAAAGAAAGTGAACCATGGTAGCATTAAAATAACAGAAGAGTACACGTTGTAGTATTCAGGAGTGAAGAAAGGAATGAGAGCGAAGGAAGGAGTAGGAATAATGCTAAATAAGGAAATGAATGAGAGAGAAATAAATTATGCATTAATAGGAAAAATAGGTATCCTGCTGCAAGATACTATTAACATAATGCAGATCTATGCGCCGATCGAGGGAGAGGAGGAGAATATTATAAACGAATTCTACGAACAATTACAAACAGTAATGGATTAAATAAGTGAAAATAATGAAAAGATTATAGTAATGGGAAACTGGAATGCCGGAATAGGAAAAATTAAAGAGAAAGGACTTGGCATTATGGGACAATATAGAGAGGAAACACTGGATAGAAATGATAGAAGGATGATTGAGTTTGCATAAAAAATAAATTATTTATAGAAAATACATTGTGGAATCAAAAAATTGAAGACAGGTATACCTTTGTGGTCATAGAAAGAAATGCTAAAAGCATTATTGACTTTATAACCTTTTCGAGAAACCTACAACACGAAATGAAAAAAATAATGACAAGTCCCGAAACAGAAATTAGATCTAACCATAGATTAGTAATAGCAGACATGCAAAGCAAAGAAATAAAAAAAGAGAAAGATAAAGAATATACAAGAATTAAAGTACACAAACTCAAACATTAAGAAATAAGAAAAACATATCAAAAAGAGACTGATAATGTACTGAAGAAAAAATAAAGAACAAAAAACTAGTAGAGTGTAGAGGAAACATGGAAAATACTAGAACAAACCCTCACCCAACAAGCAGAGATCATATATGGAAAAAGAAACATTAAAATAGAAATGAAGAGAACAGAGTGGTGGACACAGGAAACAGAAATAATCAAAAGAAAGACAAGAATGGAAAAAATACAACATAACCAGGGAAGAGACAAACAGACTGGAGTACGTAGAAATTAGAAATGAAGGTAATGGTAAGAGAAGCAAAAAGAAGACGTTGGGAAAAGTTTGGCAGAGAATGGGAGAGAATTATAAAAATAATAGCAGAAAATTCTGAAATAGAATAAGAAATATAAAGAGAAGAACAAAGAAACAAATGAAAGGAATTAAAAATAAAGAAGGAGAAATTAAAATAAAAAATGACAAAAATATTAGAAGTATGAAAACACCACTATGGTGACAAATTAAAAAAAAATACAAGAAATCACATTGAAATAGGGGAAGAAAGGGAAGAAGAGAGTGAAAGCAATCAAAGACAAGAAATAACGTCAAACGAAGTCGAAGATGCGCTCAGAAATATTAAAATAGGAAAAGCAGGCAGAGAAGATAATATCGCCCCAGAGATCATGAAATAGATGGATAAAGAAGGTACAAGATGGATGCATATAATATGCAATGAAGCCTGGAAAATAGAAAGAATCCCTAAAGACTGGGAAACAATTTACTTTTCCTTATATACAAAAAGGGGGACTCAACAAAATCTAAAAACTATAAAGCGATTCGTCTCTCCTCAGTAGGATTTAAAGTTAACACACAAATACTAGAGAAAAAACTAAGGGCAAATATAGAAGGAAACCTAGAGGATGAGCAAGTTGCATTTAGCACAAACAAACAAACAAACGATAATATAAGCATAATAAGAAATATAATCGAAAGAGCAATAGATGGTGGGAAACGACTTTATCTAGCTTTCATCGACCTAAAGGCAGCCTTTGACATGGTAGACAGAAAATCAATCTAGAGATGTCTACACCAGCTACAAATAAACAAGAAATTGATAAATGTGATAAAAAGTACCTTCCAAAATGTGAAAGGAAAAGTACCTACAGATTTTGGGTTTTAGGAAGAATTTTCCAACTGACCAGAGGAGTGAAGCTGGGGAACAGCATGGACAGAATAACAAAAGATACTAAAAAGAAAACCCAAAAAACAACAATTGAATACAGACATTTCATCCCTATAGAGCTGGATGGTCTGATGTACGCCGGTACATAGTAAAAGAAAAATGCAGTGGATAATAAACATATGGACAAACGAATTGGAACAACTAAATGTGGAAGTAGATATGGGGAAAAGTAAAATAGTGATAATAAATGATGAAACATTAACACAAGAAGACAAAACAATAATGTGTAACCAACAAAAACTAGAATTAGTAACAGTCTATGAATACTTAGGTAGCGTCATAAGAAATGACGGAAAACTTGACCTAGAAATAGCAAAAAGAAACAAAAGACTACCAGCATATACCATGCATTGAATAAAATTACATTAAGCAAGAAAGAAATAGATATAAACACAAAAACAAAGGTGTACAATACAACAGCTCTACAATCAGTACTATATGCTAGCGAGACTTGGGTATCCTTGGAAAAATATCAGCAACAACTAAATACTATAGAAATGAAATACCTCAGAAAGATAGCTGGGAAAACAAAACATGACAGAATAAGAAATATACAAATAAGACAGATGACAAACCAAAAACCAATTAAAATTAAATTAGAAAATAGACAATTAAGTTGGTTTGGACATATAATTAGAATGGACCAAGAACGCCTGGTGCGGAGGGTGATTGAGTCAAGAAGGATATGGAGAAGAAAGAGAGGCAGACCGAGAAGAACACGGCTTGAGAGAATAAAACAAATAAGCACAAAACGCGAAAAAACTATAGATAAGATGAAAATACAAGCAAGGGACTGGAAGGTATGGAAAGCATGAATAAAAGAAACAAGCAATATGTAAATTAATCCGACGCTCTAAAGGGCTCAAAGAATATGTGGAAGAAGAAGATCTAATCTTTAGACATGATTATATGCTATACACTGCTAGATCACTGAGCTGTTCTGTACTTCTGGTTTGATATTCGCTGTGTAAAAGCAGTAGGTTACCTAAGAACTGGTACAGAGTACAAAACTTTATAACGACAAGAAATATTGATTTGTCTATTTCGCACAAGATAGAGTAAGGAAGATTTCGTGGGAAAAATGAACTTTTGTATTCGATCAATAGATCTGGAGAGATTTTATTAACTTAATCGGAGAAGTTCTATATTGTCTAATGGTTTCATCATTAGAATGATGATCGTTAATTCAACAAAGCTTAATCTCTCAAGTTGAATTGAAGACGTTGCTGCAAGAACGAGATAAGTCCACTTTTAGTTCCAAATGACTTATTAATACCATTGCGATAAATTTTAAAAGCCCGATCGATTGGCGCAAAAACGATGTATTTCGGATGCACATTGAGTTGTATAACGTACATTTGTGGACTTAACACCATCGCTATTTGACGCAAGAAAGCGGCACGGTCTTGCTTATCTCGTTCTTGCACCAAACAGATGTGTTGTAACGGAATAGTAAAGTGTGTGGTATCTGTCAAAAACAAACAAAAAGTTGCCATTTCTAAACAGAAATTGTTTCTCGATGAATCTGGATGTGTAGAAATTCAATGTCGTCAATCGACTGGTTTTCCAGTGTTTTCTAGGTTTGATAATCCACACAGGCACGCATCCTTTCCTGTTACACTTCCAGAAGCAGAAGATTAGGCTTACGATGATCAGTTTGCACTACAGAAGTTTAGATATGATAATGTAATGATTTTAGCTAGTAAATATGTATCAGAGGATTGCATGCCTTACTATCGAAGCTTAAAAAATAACTCACAGAATGACAAAGGCGAAACGGATATGACAGATGATAACAGCAGATCTGCAGATTGAGCTTTTGATTATTGTGTTTAGATTGTTTGCAAATTTGTTTCTTTAGCAGAGCTCTAATATAGCAAAAACTAATAGAAACAAATTACTTTTTTTGCATTGAATTTGTTGTTTTTCTAACGTTTTCGCTAATTTTTGGCAACTTTGATGCAAGAACAAGGTAAGTTCAAACTGAAACTGATCGAATCTGGCATATTCCGACATTTTAATTTTCGAGTCGATTGTGTATATAATTCTACAAGCTTGATGAGTATTTTAATTGTTTAAAACGATTTTCTAAACAAATTCTATGCAAATAAAATGTTTTTCTTAAATTACTCAAAATCATGACGACCGGACTTACTTCGTTCTTGCAGCAACGTCTTCAATTGGATCTGTTACATCTTTTTAAGTCGAATGCTAGAGTTCCATGACTTGAGACTGTCTATAGTTTATGGTTCGTTAAGGTTACATACATTTTATATTTACACCATGTCCTGGGGTTTCTTATAAGGTTGTTATCTAAACAATCCATCGGGTAATCGGATGTATACACAAGTAAACGTGAGCCAATTTCAGTCAAGTCAGAACAAATTTTTTTGACTTATTGTTACGTTGTAACAATTTTATTTTCGTTTATTTTCAATAATTTTCTCATGTTGGATTTTTATTGACTAGTTCCTTATTTTTATTAATTTCTTATTATCTAAAAATTCCTTTTTATATGTATGTTTCGAATCAGCTGTTTGGTTATTAAGCAGATATCTTGTCATTTAATACTCCTAGTGACATCTAGTGTTAAATTTGTATTATATGGAAATGACGGCGCATGCGTTACTTTACAAACCCTTCAGGTGCATCGCGAATGCTGTCTTTAAAAAAAATAAAAAATCCCTAATAAATCTGGTGAGGTTACTCTAATTTTATTTACAAAGATAAATTTTATAATGGATTAAAAATTAACCAAATTTAACTGAATTAAATTATTCGCTAACGAGGAGCCGGAGAAATTCTCAAATTGGGTTGACAATCCACTACCAGAATAGATTCCCATAATATTCCGCGTATGGATGACGGTGAAACTGAATTGTTCCCAGCATTCACTGCTACAGCCAGATCCAATTAAATTTAACCCTGCTTCTTGACAAGCACGCAGGGCAACTCGGGTGCAACTTTTATTTTTAGAAAATTACTCGTATTTTTCACAACCAAATAAAAAAACTGGAGACAAAAGAGACCATCGTCAGTAACGAACCCGTAAGAGATGAAAGAAAAGATAACTAACTTACCCCTTTTTTAAAAAAAGGGTTTTCAAACAACGACGAGAAAACCTTCCTCGCAATTCTTAGGTGAAGATCATCTAAACTCTCACGTGTCGAGTCTTTCTGTCCTGCCTGCATGTTGCATTCCCCCAGAATTTGGAAGGGTATATCAATTGTCAAAGGAACTTTAGTAAATACCGGGTGTCTCACACGGAAGAAAAATGATATACCGTACAATTAATCATGTGACGGGCTAATAACCACAAAAAAACCGTCACACGTTATTTTTTTAAAACGTAGCAATATTGTTATGAAGGCCTTCAAGGGTTATTATTTTATATTATCAAATTAATCATTGCCAATGGAACAATATGATACAAATGTTTTGTTCTTTTTTTAGGTGTGTAACACTAATAATATATTGAATTTTAATTAAATATTATTATTATTATTATTTGTTTTGCCTTTTATTTTACTCGGAGAGTACTAAGCTCTTTGGAATATCTTTATCGTGTTGGAGCCTGGAGTTTGGATTTTCCTTCTTTTTCCAAACTACACCAAGGCAGTTACTTGAGTTTTAGCATAAAAGTTTTTTTACGATTTAATAAAAGACAGGTGGCATACCTAATTACACCAGAGCAGGAAGCCCCCACGATTTTTTAGAGTTCGAAAAGAATTTTGGGGCTTCACCTTAAACAAACTCAAACTTTAAGCTTGAAAACTGCTACACTATGTTTATTTAACATCATCGAATTAGTTAAAAGAGCTTTGGACTGGAAATAGTGACCAGTTTGGCTTTACTGCAAGTGACTTGTAACGGCTTGTGTTAGTTAGCAATGGCTTAACAAGTCAATAATAACAGGTAGAAGGTACCAGTTTCAGAACAATTTTTGATTTAAAGTTTTAGTTTAAAATGAGATCATTTTTACCAAATTATTTAGTTATCTACTTTCGTACCCATTTCCTGCTTACCTACAAACATAGATGACGCTTCGAAAAAAGAAATTCTCACTGATAAACTTGCCAAGAGCAATTGTAAGATCAAATATCCATTGTGTAATGATTCTATACATACACAATTATCATACAAAAAAGAAGCTGGAGCAAAGAGAATAAAATTATTATTAAATTAGGTAGCTGTGCCATTACAATTTAGGCGTAACCTGTAGCCATTACTTTGAGTGTTCAAAATATGATCGAAATACTCAGAACCCATCACGATAGATTACGTAGAGGCTCTGAGTAAGCTGGATGTTCACAATAATTTTAAACTAAATAGTACAAGAGTACCAAGCCATAGGCGACAGTCTAAAGGCGAAGTTACTTGCAATTAGAGAAATAATACGAAGTTGATGCGACTAAAACCTGACTTGCATCTATTACTAACAGACTTTAAGGAGCTTGCTGAAGACGGACTGTTGATTTAATACAAGTTTGCTGGTCATTCAAAAACTGTCTACTTAAGCAACAACACATCAAAATTATAAGGTTTACTAACTGACTACTGCAATTGAGACGAAAGTGTTACCATCTTTGTTCAACAAACTACTGCACGATTTCAACAAATCCAGAGAAAAACAAAGTAACTATGCCGACATTATCAAACCATAAGATAAAGGTCATGCTTTGCTCAATTAATGTTAATTCTGAGATTCATACACATTAGTACTACTAGAGTACTCTAAAAACTCATCGAGTAAAAAATGTTTGAGCTTTCTGTTCTTCCACAAAACTTGCATTTAATATTGTGACTGTTTTATAAACTGGATTGAAAACTTATGTCTCACCACCTTTTTAAAACAACCCCTTCTAGTACAAATTTAATTTATATAATAAAAGTGTGATACTGTAAGGAATGTTACAATTTTTCATTTTTTTTTTCTATGCCTTTAAATAGCTAATTTAGAAACAAGTAAATGAATCTTAAGATTCTATAACTTTTACATATTTGTTTAAAAACCAATCTCATAAAAAGTGCATTACGGTACTCAATTTTTGAGAAGTGTACGTTCTTTCACTGTTAAAGGTTGTAGTCTAAAGAAATAGCAGCAATAGCAGAGTAATAAATATCATTTATTGTACTGAAAGTAGTACTATTTTTTATTCCGAATGTTCCTCGTGTATCTTTTATTTACCGACGCATAATAAAACAATAAATCAATGTGGTACGGTACACTGAATGTTTTCCAACACTTAACAGAAAGATAGGCTACGCCACCATACATGTAGTTGTTTTATTATTTTACTTTTTATTCGCTGCCAAAAATAAAAGAAATCGTTTAACATTTCCAAATTGTTGTAGTAAAAACATTTGCTGCAAACTGAAAAAGAATCTTAGTAGTTATTATAAAAAACTGTTCTTACTGGGAATCTAATTAATTTATGAATGGAGACACTCGAGCAGAAAACAATAGACACGGCGTTTTCCAAGCTATATTTTCTGCCTTTTTCTTTTCATATCAAATATGAAAGAAAACAAACTGCAAATAGAAAATGGAAAAGAATAAAATCCTAAATTATAAAACAGAAGGTTTTCAAGGGTGCCCACCTTGACCTTTAGAGAATCTTGTTACTATTATAACGGTGGCTAAACTCAAAAAAAGTTTTCTACTGTTAGATTTGTCCTATCTAAACGGTAAAGAAACAGCAAAAGGTATTTTCTTTAGAAATTTGCAATAATGTAATTGAATTTATTGTTCATATTGAAGGACACGTTTGAAGCTGTCATAGATTATCAATTTCAAATTATGAACAAAACTTTTAATTGTTTTCGGTGATTACAATTCACAATTTGCGCAATGACTGCCGTACTCATAGTCAAATTACACGCTACGTGTAACGCTAAACGCGCATAGTACTATGTGAACTTCTTTTACTTACATACAGGGTGTAAATTTGATTAGTTATGACTACAGTAGTGAATGTGTAAAGACGGCCTTTTTAATGTTTAATAAAATCTTTAATTTGGATTTTGTGCCATCACATTCAAAAATCAAATAAATCACTCCAACAATGCATTATAGAATTATTAATTAATTAATTGCAACTTTGAAGATTTTTATTGATTTCGACTATCTTAGTCGATTCAGGTACTTGAACTAAGTTTCTGTCTTAGAGTTAATTAACAGGTATGTCTCTTGATTTGAACTAAACAACTAATACTTTAGTTTTTCGTTGTATTTCTACATACTTCTCAAGTACAGTGATAGAAATCAGTAATTATGGGTATTTAATTGCGTACAAAACAATTTTAGGTCAAAATTAATTTTATTAAAATCTAATATAGGACATACACTTATAGGATTGTTAGTTAGTTATTTCAGTACAAAATCCGTACCATAGTCAGTTGCTTTTCCCAATTTTGTTATTATGCAAGCTATTAAATTAAAATTTGCCGTAGCTTTGACTTGATTCAAGCCCAACCGCGTGAACAGAAACAACGCTGTTGAAATAAAAAAAAGAGTTTGTCGTCAAACTGCGAAGTTCGCCGTATTTCTTGTATAGAATGGCGTTTTTTGTAAAAAAGAAATATCGGATCAAACTAAAATAGGCCAAGTTACCAATGATGAAACCTATAGAATAAGTCTTTTGCTGTTGCCGCGCGTTTTTAAAACTAAAAAAAAGTCACTTTGACCGACGCGACGTTTATTGTTCTTCTTTTAGTCTAAATAGTATTGAAGACTGGACCCAAAATGCTCTCTATTCTCTTGCTTAATTGTAAAGAACTTTGATAACTTTATGGGTAAAATTGGTTTGGAGCTTCACCAGCGACAGCAACATTGCTGAGTAGAGACGCGTTTAAGCGTAAGATGCAGTGAGGAATCTAAAGTACCTTTTGATCATCTGCCTTTACACAAAAAACCTGATTACTCGTGGAACCCGAAATTTTATTGACCTTACTCAATGTGATTTTT
>VTPC01001267.1:198016-254873 GCA_011009095.1 Ignelater luminosus
CAAGTTACATCACCAAAACTTATGATATAGAATTCCAACTTTAAATGTGGGAGCTGTTCAATGACAGCCTTAAGCTTCAATATACCTCTAATGTAAATAGCAAGCGCTTGCCATTTAATTAAATATTTAAGCGGAAAATTTCAACAATACCTAAATTTTGATGACATTAAGGTGGTTAGCACTTGGGTTGGTATTTCCTAGTTTACACATCGAAAATAACCGTAGCTTTCCTCTTTGTAGAAGGAGGTAAGTAAACAAGTGCTCGGAGCTTATGAAAGTAATTGGCTACAGATTCAATTAAAAGAGCCTAATTTAGAAGTAACGCGTAACCCTTTTACAAACATCCAACCTCAAGTATTTGCCACTTCGGATAAAAGAGGATTGTATTTATTCTGTCATCTTGGTTTTGGTTGATCCTACACACGCATATGTACGTATACACACAGAACGCGTCACCTTGTATGGCAAGATCATTAAGGATAATTAGGCAAACTGCTGGCGCCTGTAATTTAGAACGCTTGCCTAAGTTAAGCCACTTATAAAATTATCTGTAGAGCATTCTGACGTCAGAGGTTCAAGACACATAATTCATGAAAGAATGAAAATTAAATTTTGGGGGTACTCAAATGCTAAATTATTTATAGAACAGCTTGGCTGCTCTTGGCGACGATTTCACTCGGTTTTATAAACGCATCGAAAAGATCATCTTCACAAAAAACCATTAACTTGTTAAAAAGGCTTTCGCTTTTTTCTCATATAAAAAGAGACCACTATTTACATTTTCATTAAGTCTATCTGACAAATTATCTCAAATCTTGTGGAAAATTAATTTTCGGAGATGGTTTTAACACAAAAATATTATTCCAATGTACAGTTGTTGATATAATATTTTGAAAGCTCTTTTTCTCTTAGGAAAAACTGAAAGTGACAAATTATTTTCTGTTTTTTTTTGGTCTCTATTAATTCGACGAAACCTGATAAAATAAAATGTTTCAAGTAACGACCGAAGTTAATCAGTAAAAATTACATTAAATTATTTCATTTCATTTAACGAATGTATAAGTGAAAGGGAAACTGTATAAACCCCTTTCGGGTAGGTACCTGTTTTATTATGAGAATATATAAAATGTGAAAATTTTGTTATCTTTTTATGACAACCCCTATTTGCGCACTTATCCCCTAAGCTTAATTTGCGAATATTTTAGTATTACTTAATGGGAATGTTCATTTCTAAGCCTAAAACAAAAGAGGATATAACTAAAGCATGATTATTTAGGTCATCTGGGAAGTATTAAATTTGTAAGTACAAAAGCTTGTAGATATCTTATATAAAAGGAATCTGGCAGAGTAATAAATATGGGAAACAACATTCCCTTATACGAGGTGTTTTTTGCACGTTCCTATGACGACGCCGTTAACTCAAGGGCGTCTAGACCATAAACTTTTGGTCGACCGGAAGAAATAATACAACTTCCTTCCGTAGTATCCTTTATATAGTCAAAACTTCATAAGGGGCGATATCTTCATATATATATAAAATGGTCCTTCGTGATATAAAAAATGAAACCGAGAACATCGAGTGCAATTTAAAAAGGGTCGATGACGCAATTTTGAATTTCTCACCTAAACGTAGACTGAGGGCGATGGGGTGACGGCAAAGCAATTAATGTAGGATGCAAAGGGGACGCCGATAACGTTGACCAAAGTTCACCACGTTGTAGGACTGTGGCTGCAGGGCTGTCCGCTAAAAGAGTGTAAGTGTGCCAGTGGGCTTGTAGAAGTAGCGCCCTCAACGCTTGAACCAGCTCTCGTCCTGTTGGTGCCAGATGAACTTCTAATGGATTTGGATCCTGCAAAAAAGATATTAATGATAAAATGGGTAATTTTTTTCTTTTATATAAAAAATTAATGATTGTACTCATATCGTGGTGAAGTACACTCTGAAACGAGGGCGGCGAAAATATAGCTGTTATATTACGAGGAGGAAAATAATAAATTTCTAAGAGAAACTTTTGATGCTTGTTTTTTTCTTTTTGTTGCATAAGAATCTTTTGCACTAAATTATAAGTTAATTGAGTAGTTAGTTTTTGCCTTGTTGAAAAGACATTTTAATGAATTGGTTTCCAGATTTCTTTGGACCTTTCGGTGTGACTTTTTACTTTCCTTCTTTATTTCTTTCTTCAATGCAATTACACGAAATTAATTAAAGTTGGAATAAAAATCTTGTAAACTTCAGATTTACCTCATTTGTTAAATACGGTGTAATAAAATGTGCAATTGAAGCGGTAGCTTTGAGAATTAAAAAAACTGGTTTTACTTTTCAGTACAATAGAGTTTTCTACCTTCACGATTTTTGTGCGGGTTCTTTTAAAAAATTTATATGCGATCTCATTCATTAAAAGCTCTGTTAAATGTTAAACTCTTTGAATTGAATGTTTTGTAGTTACTTTATTTATAATACGAAGTTCCAAAAAAGAGATAATTGAGGATCGGAGTATAAACACATTTAGATTGAATTGCAGATTGGTTAGGTATTCCGATCGTTGTAGAGCTTACAAAAAGGAAATTATGGGGAATTAATTACTATTTGCAACTAGTATTTACGAGATTCTATAGTAAAGGAACTAAAATGACTAAAATAATAATATGAGAATCTCCGCCAACGATATTGCTTCCCATCATACTCTATTGACGCCAGCTTTTATGTAAAATATAAAAAAGATGATTTTTTCTGTTTTAATACTACTCACTCTTTTATTATTTAGAAAGAAACATTTGCTGTTATTGGTAATGAAAAATATTCAGTTCTGTTTATTATAAAAACAAAATGAGAAATATGACCTTTACATGTGCTACCGTTTACAGATTAAACACTGCGTTGAGCATTGACCCGTCTAGATTTATTCCCTACTCTACACTAGATAGAAATCCTTTGAAGTAACACAATAACAGTATTATTCATTTTCATGTCTTTAATAAATTAAAATTAAACTTTAAGCCCTACACAATTCAGTTGTTGATCGTAATTAAATTAATTTCTGTAATTGCACCAGTTACTTTAATAATTTTTATATTGGGAAAAATAAGCGTTAGTTACACTATAAGCAATTTAAACATTTGGTCTGAACACAGCAGAAATTCAGACATGTAAATTCTCTAACAAGACAGCAAATATATATTGCTGTGGATACTATTATGTAATGAAATTCTTCTGGAAATTTTGACTAAATAATTTAGATAAATTTCTTACAATTGTGTATCCAACAATCTAAAAATAAAGTATTTTTTATCAACCTGTAGAACTAAAATTCATGTCTTTGGTTCAGCGGCAAAATTGTTGGCAGATTGTGAAAATGCTGTACTCTCTTACCATATCAATCTTAAAAATATTAAAATGCAATAAGATGTTAAAAACCTTGTAAGGCTAAGCAAATTTGTACTAAATCAATGCAAGTATTAATTTTTCTAAGTCAATCAGACATGGTAGTACTCGCAGAAGCTAAAGGTAAACAAGCTGACAACTCAGCTGTTTCAGACAATACTTAATGAGAAAGTAGGCAAGGATATTGATAAATGTTTAGTATTTAAATGATATCAAAGGTATTGTAATAATGAAACGTGACTTGGAGAAATTAGCGGGGAAGGAACACCTTAGTGAGTTTGCCTCTATTCTAGCAACGAAAGGAACCGTAAGATACAGTATCCATTCTATCTCATTATGTTATTTATATCGTTTTTCAACTTTCTTTGAATTTTAAACTAGAAACTGAACTCATTATGAACAGTTTACCACTAAACTATCCGTCCAAACCCGCACAACCTTGTAAGAATTTGTTGACAGATTTTTCTAGAAAGGCTGTAGGGTCCTTTATTGTTAAACCAAACTTATTAGTAGGCCAATAAGAAGTTCAGTAAGGTTAAGCAGATTTTTGTTAACTATATATGCAGACTAACTAGCAGAAAAGCAAACTCCAAAACGAATAACAACAAAAAGATTTTTAGTTGACTACTTAAAATGGCGTGGCATCTGCAAAAGCAAAAGATATCAACTCAACTGTTTTAAATAACACTGAATGTCGTGGAGTATAGTGCAAACACCGCAAAGTAACGTAATACAGTTTGATGTACCACTGCGAAGGGAACGGGCTTGGCAAAATTAGCGTGGAAAGAAGACCATATTGAGTTTCTTTCTAGTCGGACATTGCAAGGCGCCACGAGAAGCGAAGCATCATTGATAAACAGTATCCATTCCGTTTTCAATAAAATACTACTGCGTTTATGTTTTTTCTACTTCCTTTACGTTTTGAACTGGAAACTAAATTCATTTTAATTAGGAGTCTAAGTTTGCACCAAACTTTTTGTTCAAACCCACACTATCTTGTCAGGGGTTGCTGACAGATTCTGAAAATTTTGTAGTGTGATGTATTGTCATATCAAATTTATGGGATCAGTAAGGTTACGTAGATGTTTGTTAAATCTAAGCAAACTAGCAAAAAACAAATTCCATAAGTAATTAACAACTGAAAAAGCTTTAATTGATTACTTTCTGCAAGTAAAGCAACTCAGTTTTCTTAATCAATCAACTATTGTATAGTTTGGTCTGGATCGAAAAAACTTATTACGTGTGCTTCTTTTTTAATCCTTAACTATTTAAAATACGTAAAGCTTTCTTTCTACCAAAGAAATTAATCGTTGGCCTAATTAACAAACCACGTAACTCACATTTCCTACTTTTTACAGGAGGAGCAAAAAACTGATTTATTCGACAGTGAATAGATAAATTATTATTGTTTATTCTTAACAATAAAGTTTAAAGTATTCTGAGATGTATATAGGCCATATTGTTATATAATTAAACATATTCATAATTACAATGGAGTTACCAGGTTAGAGATAGCTACGTTAAGGGGTACACGGTATGTGTATAAAACATACGTGCTTTGAAAAATTTAAATTTGGAGTTAAGTGATCTGACAATGAGTATAAGCTTTTAAATAAAATACTAGAAATTGGAATAATAAGATAAATACGGTATGTTATATTTGAAAACATATAAAAATGTCAAATAAAACAAAATGTTAGTAAAAATACATGTAACGATGGTAATTTTGACCTTTTCATGGAATGAAGCAGTCCGTTAAAATGGCAACTCGTCATAAAAGGAGTGGTAGTCCCTTAGTATTATACTTTTCACGAAATGCTTGCATTTTGTCTATAGGATGGCTTAATGATGGTTTTGTATCCTGTCTTTTTCGTCTGGATTTTCTTGAAGCTTCTTCCGATTGTTTTGCGTTATCCTCGCAAACAGGTAATTGTTTGAACTCATCTTCAAAATTTAGTTTGTAATAAATTTTTCCGTCGTCAGAATACTTTAAACAGCGGATGTCAGTAACTTTGGCGTCACCTTTCTTCAATCCAGGACGGATCGACTTGTACATTGTGGGGTTTGCATAGTTTTTGAAGAATGAATGTTCTAAATAAGTAACCTTATAAGGTGTAGAATGCTTTCTAGTATTTTTGCATATCACTACATAATCAGCTGTCACATGAACTTCTCTCTGTTTTAGATACCGCTCTATGGTGGAGTGCATAGAGTCACACTCCATTTGAGTGTGACCCTTTTCCAGATATTTGCTTTCGATACAGATCTTGTACTTAACAGCTAAATGTAACAGGACATTGCTCAAAATAGAACTTCTCTTTTGATAGTTACAGCCGTCACTGAAAATTATTATTTTCTTAGCATTGTTGCGAAGCGGTAACTGGGATTGAATGAAATGGCTTACAATGCTTGCAAACTCATTTGCAGTGAATTCGCCTTTTGTTTCATTCCACAGATAGCTAAATCCATCTTTTGTCTTTAGATCATACATACAAAGGTTGTGGACCGAAAGTTTCCTCCTGTAATATATGCCTGAAGCATTTGATTTAGGACACAATAACAGGCTCTAAAGATCCACCGTGTAAACATGCTCTTCATTTTTTTATCGTTGTCTTTTTCTTGCCTAGCAGCTGTTTTCTTCTTTGAATGATCCTTGTATTCTTCACTAGTAATGTGTTATAGCTTGTATGCTCTACATATATCACATTGATCTTTCTTCGGTCTGTAAAGACAAATTCTGATCTTCAAACGTTTTGTGGAAGGTACAGGAAGGCAGTGGCTTGCATTTTTTTTTCCTTGCACCAACTGTCAGTATAAACCTTGAACAACTGAGACTTTGACGTCCAACAAGGCTCCAAATAGAGTTTTTAAGAAGATGCTCGACAATAATGTGATTCTACATTTGGCAATGCCAATAAAAACCCTTTTAATAAATTTAATCTTTCATTTAAATCTTGTTGTCTTGTAATCTTCTTTGATTGTCTTTTATTTTCAGTTCTCTCGTCGGTTTCGTCTTTTTGTTCCAACTCTACATGATCTTCTCCTCCGTTTTCTAACCACTTGTTGACCATCAATTCCCCTATCCCTAAAAGTGCCAGTAATATCTTTTTGCATACTCTAACCTTTGTTGAATTATTTACATATATATAGAATTTAAAAGAAAATTTTCGGCGTAAAGTATTTTCAATTTTCCTATCCCGAGATCTTTGGGTAAAATTTACATCTGTCATAGTCTTTATGAAAATCTTTCTTTCCTTCCAGCTCAACTTCCAAAAATCATTGAACATCTTTTGTCTTTCTGTTTCTGTCAATGTCTTGCAATGAAAGGTTTTACCTTTATATTTGCAAGTAATTTCTTTCATCGTTCTCTTAGGCCTACTGACAAATCCCGTGACTTTTCCATCTATAACCTTTCTCCCTTTGTATTCTTTACCTTGTTCACGAAAGATCTTTGCTTTTTTAACTTCCCAATTATCTTCTGTTACTTGATGTCGTCTCCTTCTTCTGGGTTTCAGAATATTTCGATTTATATCTTTATCAAGATTTTCAGCTTCTTCAATTGCCTCAACTGGTTCTGTGTTATTAACACTGTTATTTTCTTCTGTTTCTATTGTAATTATATTCAAGTCATTTATATCAGCAGTTTCTACGTCAATAGTCGTACTGATTTGATGATTAGGTTCTGCCATTTTATTATCCTACAGAACTCTAGGTTATGGTAATTGATTTTTCTCCTTGTAAACTTCAGCTACCACAATTATTTCTTGTCCACTGTTTACCTCTTGACTTAACTCAGTTGCATTCTTTGTTCCCTTGTCACATGGTTCTGAGATAAAATCATTAGATTTTTCTGCTTGACAGTAAACACTTTTACTTATTAAACTATAATCAAGGTCTATATGCGTCAGTATGTTACAATCATAATGTAATTCTTTAACAGCACTAAGTGCTTCAGTATCTGAGAAGTTTAGGTTTATAGGGAGACTTCCCAAACTTATATCTTGACTTATATCAAAATTTTCAGCTTCTTCCTTTTCCTCCACTAGTTGTGTGTTATTAACGTTTTTGTTATTATTTTCAGTCTCTAATATTATTAAATTATTTAAGTCATTTACATCAGCTGTTTGATTTTGAGCTTCAGATTCAGGAAATATTTGAATTAAGTTGCCATTTGTATTAATCATGAACGTGTCTGCTGTAGAAATAATATCATCAACAATGACATCTTCCTTGTCAATCTTTGAAGGTGAATTAGTACAGTCAGTACAATCTTGGTTCTTGACCGGCGGCGAAAGCAAACATCCACCATTTCCCTTGGCAGATTGTGCAATTATTGCTAGTTGTAGTATTTTTTTTGTTCTCGAAGATATATTTGAACTGAAAAGTAACAAAAACGTAATTAGTGGTCAGTTTAATAAAACGAATATAGACCACTTAGCTCCTGGAATGTCTTTCATTCAAAACCTTTAATTGTAGATAAACCCCGTATCTACCGTTCCATATTGAAATAAAACCTCGCAACTTCATGAAGAACAGATTAGCACACAACGTAACTCCATCTGAGTTTAGTAGAAGTACACAAGAAATAATGTTTTTCTGCTAGTAAATCCTTATAAAATTTATAAATTACCTGAATTTAAACTAAACTTAGTAAAGTACAATTTTAATTAAATTATTTTAAAAGTAAACGTTGATAGAATGAAAACGTGTAACTCCTCAAAAATTGCAAACTAACCTAAAACTTTGTTTTGTTAACAAAACACGTAAATCACATATCCTTTTCAAACAAGTTAGTTTTCAACTTAAAATTTTATATTCATTATAATTTTATGCTAAAATAATATTATATTGCATTACCAACCTTCAAACACGTGCCATATAGCCTCCAAGCAATAAAAGAATGTTGTAATCACAGATAAATCCAAACACTGCACAGACAGCACACTTTTGCATTACAACAGGCTGCCTCTGCTAGGAGTTACTTGGTTTGCAATAACGAAATTCCCCCCTAAAAATATACGTGGTTTGTTTTTCCCTTTTGTTCGATGATTTAAATTTTTTGGAGTTATGAGGTTTGGTGAAGTTGTGCAGGAACCATAAAAGAATGCAATAGCATGAAAATCTCAAAATCGTATTTTTTGGAGTTACGTGGTTTGTTAATTAGGACAAAGTAATGTATTATTTATTTCTATTTTCCCAAACCCAAATCACCCAGCATTTCAAGCCAAAAGGGTCAAACAACTCGATTAATTTTGAGAATAAAGAGATTAAATCTACGTATTGTAAAGATTCAAAAACTGCCTAGCAAATTTATTTGCTTCCTCTTTTCTCGAAGAAGTAAAACCGCAGATCTTACCGAAATATTCAAATAGTTACTATGTGCATCTTATAAGTGGCTGTTTAGATTTTCTTTATTTTCACAAAATGTCATTGTTAATACAGCCAAATCACGTTCTTTACTAATTGTTTAGAACTGTCCAGAAAACCTGTACTATCTGATGAAAAGACCCTTTTAACATAGTAAATAAGTTTTAATGAAATATGACACTGCTATGGAATATGTTCGATTAAACCTGAAGATTATCTTGCCACAGCTCTAGAGAAAGAGTCTTTTTGGATTTCATGTCTAAATTGTTTAGGGTCTTCCATAGAACTCTAATGATTAAAACAATGCGTCTCTGCTCAAGTTTTGTTTAGAAAAGGTAGGTCCGACGTTAAAACTGGTAGTTCGTCAGAAACTGCTTCGGGATTTTGTTGCTAAGCAACTAAGCAGATTCTAGAAAAAAAACCAAACGGATTCATTTGGGTACTCAAGAATTTGTTGAGTAGCGTAACCTTCAACTAACTCCACCTATTGGAATTACTCTGAATAAATTACCAATATTTTAAGCGAGATTATAGATGAAACAGTGTGAATCAAATTGTGATGTTATTTCAAAATTTTGTGTTGTTTTAATAATTCTGTGAATATGTTGAATCATTTTTGGATGTTAGGTCTTTTGTTGGAAGCATTTTTCAATTTATTTTCTGCAATGTTTATTATTAAAAATCGCTTATCGCCTTGTAGCTGCGTAGATTCCCCGATATTGTGTCGACTAGAAACGCCGTCTCAGGCCGAGTTTGTTTTAATATGGGCTGATTCGCATTTAAGTTTCACCGTACATGGAGGTATGTTGTGCTTATAGACAATTCCTGTGTGATCCTGGCTGTTATTTTATTGTTGCAGGCCGCAAGAGGCAAGAACATTCCATTGTGTAAACAGGTGTGTTTATTTCGAGAGTAACGATTCACCTCGTGTGCTCCGATTAGGGGCTGTTGTTAAAGCATCACCGCAATGTAAATTAACTGTTGTGTTAATTAGTTTCTGAAAAACTAATTGGAAGTGGTTTCTTGAACTATTGAGATTATCTTTAGCAAATGTTTAAAAATCATGCGATTGTTTAAAAATAAAAATTCCATCAGCTATCTTTTCTTGCGTTACACATTATTAACCAAAGACTTTGCCCAACTTTGCTGAGATCGTGAAGATTGCGAGACCACTAGCTCTAGTCTTAAGAACTTGTTAAACGCAAGTAATATTTGGGAGTACCAAACACTTTTGTTAATGTAAAACCGTTGTTTAGTAATTATGTTGGTTTCAACGATTTAATTGATAGTGATAAACACTTGATGGTTTTGTAAAGTTCATTGTAAAAGTGTACTCCGACGCTCTGACATTTAAACAAAGTTATGCGAGTGAATACCTATTCTTGTTTGTGCGTTGTTTAATGAGCAAAAGTATGTAAGAGTCATTGACCATTCCGCCAGCCGTTTAAATCAAGTAAATCGAGAAAAGAGTTCTTTCATACTGAGGTCAAACCTGGTAAAGTTTTCTGTCCAGATTTCCTAAGAACTGTTTTTATTATTATGGTGCTTTTAGTTTAATAATTTTACTTGTTATTTCTTCTTTTTGCGGAATAAGAATTAGCTATATAAATAGCCTTAGAATGTGAATTTATAGCAATATAATATATAATATAAAAATTTAATTTAATAAATCAAAGTTTTTACTATTATTAATTGAAAGCCTTAGGTCCTTTGGCCTTTTGATTAACGGATACTGTTTAATTTTAAAATTAACTATTTTTGTTCTAAAATCAAACATGGTTTTATGTCTAAAGAAAGTTGTCCTAGTTTCCAGTTATTCTTATAAAATTTAAATCACGAATCCTAATTTAAATTAATAAAGAAGATTCTAGGTCATTTCAAAACATCTACAGTGGACATATCATGATATCACACTGCATAAGTTACATCATGGTATTAAAATATGAAACTACCATAAATACTACGTATATACTATTATAGTACAGTAAAAATGCAGTGTTAACATTAGTGTCACCTAGATATTGTAAACTGTCATATTTGCAGACATTAGATTACTTTGTTACCTAATTTGTATTTTGTTATATCTCAGCATGTTAAATTTTATATAAAAAAAATTGGGAATTAAAAAACCGGTATTATGTCAGTCATTTGTCTTAAGCTCAACAACAAGGGTAATGTCGCACAAGTCTTTATACAAGCTTAAAGGGACCATAAGACTGTAGTTCCAGCATTATCCCACCTCAGAGACTAAACCCTGAAAAAGTTGATCTCGCCACATCTTCCGGACTAATTCCTGAAGTTTGTTCAGCTACAAATCAGATAGCAAAATGTTGCAATTTTGTTTTACTCATTTTTTGTTTTGGGTCTGATATACATTTTTGATTGTTCTGATAACTTAGTGCCTTTATACTCATACTTTTGGTTTTTTATATATACACTTTAATTTGCTTTGTCAGATTTAGTTTTTTTTTATGAATAGTTATTTTTATTTTTGAGTAAATGAATGAGTAGCATTTCATTTGGTTACTGTTTATTAATTTTTTGTTTAAGGCAAAGTTTATACAAATGTGTGTTCATACAATATTGTACAGATAATATAAACCAGATGCTTGGACCAGTGTATGGCGTGTTGATTAAGCCATTTCCTTTCGTTTTTGAGTAAACTTCTAGATTATATGGTACAACACCACTTGAAGCGATTACTGACCCCGATCATTCTGTATAAGTTTGCAATGTAAGTTAGTTGACCATACTGTTGTGACTTTGTTTAGGTTAAAGTACTAAGATCAGGTTAATGTAATTTCTTTTGATAAAGTTCAAAGAGAGCTCAAGTACAAAGTATCCACTGCTATCAAAGTGTTTTATTCATGTATAGAGTGTGATGTGGTGTGATGTGATAACCTTGACTTGGCTTCTCATGCCCATATTGATCGTGACGTCCCTAAGACAAATTTTTGGTTTTTAAGTAACTATTTTAGTTGCAAGACAACGCTTAACATTGTGACAAGCTTTGATACACGTAGAAACTTTGTACTCAGTTATTCCCATATCGATTCAAAAGTCTAAAGTAAGTTGTTTACAATAACAAAGCTATTTTCTTTTTTGATTCAACAAATTTTTTATAGGATGGATTCAAAGTATAACGTGAAATGTATGCAAAAATAATGTCTGTTATAGAACTTCATTAGTCTTAAATTATATTCTCCACGTTACTTCACGCAATGCGTTTTACACCATTTTGTAGATGAATTATTCTAGTTTGAGGACTTCCCATTAAGGTTTTGCTCTTGTGTGCTCTAGGATGTCTTTTTTTACCTTTTTCAGAAGTAACTTTGTCTAAATATATCTAGAATCGATTTGTTTCGAACTTTGGAAAATTTATCCAAAGGAGCAGTTAGAACAGCTTCTAAGGGCTGCCATAAAGAAAATAGCCTTTTCATATGATTCAGATAAAGTCAATTGCCTAATTAAAGAAAATAGCAGCCACATCTCATTTCGGTTTCAAGATCGATGGAAGAAAGTAAATGCAGAATAAATTTCTTTATGAAACACAATAAAAAATGGCTTCAAGGCGAGAATTTCAAGCTTTTAGAAAGGGTATTAGAAAATATAGGTCAACCTCAGTCTTATAATTCTAAACCTGGAAGACTAAAAACATCTTTTGGGGAATCATCCACAAAACTAAATCGAGACTATGCTAAGCATTCTTTATCAGAAAGCTCTCTTTATGATGAAAGCAAAAGAAGTGCAATAGTATCTTGTAACGGTCATTTTTGTTCTTTCCCGTTACATGAAAATTGGCTTTTTGCGCTTTCGGGGGTTTCTACAGTTCCTTAATTTTGTAGAAGAAAAAGCTTTGACCATAAAACATTGTAATTAGGAATCTTGGGTTACGAATTTTATTAGTCTGGGTTCACATTTTCCTTGTTTTCAGTTTGAAACATTTTCCGTATTCCACAATTTGTAAGGCCAGGTGAAGCGCTGGGTATGTTCGTTTCATATATTGAAGTTTGATTCTCCGCAGTGTAAATTTAAATGTTCTATTACATTCTTTCCTATTAGGGGTGTTATGTTCTAGAATTTCTGGATTAAAAGGGTTGTGAATAGATGTTCTTCTGGATCTGGATGGTGATTTTTTATCCGCTTGAAGGTTAGTATATTTCGGGTTTCTTTTCTCCTTGAGTTTCTCATTACTTCTTCTAATCAGATTTTTTTAACTAAAGCCGTATATAGGATCTTATTATTGTTCAAGATTTGCTTAATTTTCTTTCTGCGTTGAGCGTGGAATCACGAACCGGTTGGATTTGACTTAGGGGAGAATTGAAGACTGCTTGCGGCAGACAAGACGCAACCAGCGTATGAGTTAGTTGTGTTACATTATTGTTCGTCAAATTTTGTGACGAGTGAGTGAAAAAAAACCCTACAATTAGGGGTAAGTTTTCTTTTCCTTGTGCTTTCTTGTATCCACCGATTCTTGATTGCCGTTTCTTGTCCCCAATTTTTTTTATTTTACCCAGAAGCTGTGTCCGGAGTTAGAACCTAGTGCCGTTCACCTGGTGGGTTCTTCGACTTATTCCGTTTAGAAGTCAGGAGTCTATCGATCAACTAAACTGTTAGATTGTATCGTCTCGGGATTTAAGACGGGATACTGATGAACCGGTAAGAGTCGTCCGCTTCCGGTTTCGTAAAAAAATCTAGTGCTAACGTTAACTACGACGTAGAAATGTTTTTGTCTTTAAAAATGTTTTTACTTAAAATAACTTAAAATTCACTTTTTCAATCATTTTGATATTAAAATTTAATGTTTGTGCTATTACCGGCCTATCACTCATTATAGTCGATTTTTTATGTTGTGAACTGCAAGTCATTACGTATTAGTTTGATAGTTCTTTTGGTTTAGTATATTTTTTTCATAGTTTGTCGTGATAGTTCTTTTGTTATCCTTAAGATTTCAATTGATTTAGATTCAGTTTTGAAATCTAAATTGAAATTTTGTATTCAAACTTTTTTCCCTTTAGGATTTAGCTTCCGCAGCTTCCGTACGGAACCCGCCGAAGGCTGTGGTAAGTCTTTCTTTCAATTTGTATTCGAAACTGTTTCTTGTTTAATTGCTTATAAAATTTCTTTCGATGAGTTGACTCTTGATACTTGATAGATTTATTTGAAATTGCTGAGTAACGTTAATTTCAATTTTTATTTAACTGTTTTTTATTAAAGTTTGTGAATTGGATGGTTTTTGTAATTTCATTAGAAAAACGATACCAAGCAAAATCGGTTTTACTAACACTGTCGATTAAAAGTAAGTCAGCAAACAAAACTTTTGGTATTAAAGTATTGCATGCAAGATGAGAGATCATCATAGTGACCTTGTAGAACCAAAGCATTCAGGACTGAAGTTGGGATTTTATGCAAAATGCACATTTTTCCGTGTTTTCTGCATCTTCTGCTTCTTCTGATACGACAAGCACGTTTGTTTTAGTTTTCTAACTGTACTGGGTAATTTGTCAATTTTACGGTAGATTTTAGTAATTTGTCGATTTTGTCGATTGTTTTTAAGAAATAAGTAGATAATATTGTTGTAGCAATTTCAATCCGCTCAAGTCTTCCTCTTAATTATTTGAAAAGAAATTTATAACTTTTAAACTTGAGTATTTTTCGTTATCTCATATGATCATGAATGGGAAAAGTAGAAGAAAATTTTTGTTTCTATTACATTATTAAGATTGTTAAACCGTTTATTTATTTATCTTTAAATTGTAACGTTTTTAAAATAGTGTCTTTCATGATATTAAGGGGAATCAGTTGCAACAAAAAATTTCTTTAGATGGTGATGGTGTTTTCCGCAGTAAACAGTATTTAAAGATTATTTTAATTATTTACAAAAATTTAGTTGCGCGTATTATATATTGTTGCATATTTTGGACATCTTGCTTCATATTCTGCAAAACAAATATTCTTGAATAATGAACAAGACTAAACTAGCGTTAATCGAGCACTAACATTTCCATTTATTGCGTCTATGGTTTCTTTTGCACAAGAAGTTTACTATGTTTTTGGACAGTTTTTAGGTATATAGAGGTTTTGATCTTTAATAAAAATTTAAAAAAGGGACAAATGTGGTAAATTACTTTTTAATTTCTTTTCTAGCCTTCTATTTAATTTCAGGTTTTAATAAAAATCTTTCATGTTTGAGAGAGGTACTGTTTGCTTCTCCTTATTGATATTGAGCAAGCTTTGAGCTTGAGTTTCAGCTTTGAACTGAACATTATTTATTTGAAAGTAACGATGGTGCAGCAACTAGAGTAAATATAGACTATTTTGAATTAGCAAAAACCCTTCTCAGTGTTGCATCACAACAGCAGAGCAGACCTTCAGATAGTTTGTTATAACATATAGAAGCACTATATAGACTTTTCTTGGGATAAATAATTTTCCACTTTAGCAAAATACAATCGACATTCCTAAACCTGACTGTCTTTGTTGAAATTTATGAAATATCAAAAACGCAAACATTCTAGTCTTATTACAAAACAGCATATTCTTCATTAGATGTTGATCTATTGCAGTGTGGTCTTGTTACCGTAAAAACCGCATCCCTTGGGCTTGATAATTGAAGACGCAAGTGGATAAAGGATTCATGTAACATTTTTTTAAAAATTGAGATTTTTTGGTGAACAAAGGTTTTATGTACCCAAAAAATTTTTGAGGTCAGTTTCGTAGTTCTATTGTATAAAATTAAAAAGTTACGGGATGATAAAGGATCTATGTTAATCTAATTTTAACAAAACTTAATGGATAAAAGATTTATGTACGCTTGATTTCTGATCATAGATCCCTTATTCACTAACATTTCAAATTATTGCTACATGAATCACTTATCCATTGTAAATTAGTTAGAAACCTGTAAAAATAATAACAAAATGAACATTGCACCACAATGTTAGGTTAGAAGTGTATCAGTACTGATGGTTTTGTGCTCTACATTTTTATAGTTTTTACGCGATAGAAGACTTAAATGTGTGCAGTGCAAGTAAAAAATAGTGCTAATATGTCGGCAAGAAGCATGCTAATTTTAAAACTTGCAAAAGAACAGACTAATAAGAGTAAGTATAAAAGTTATAGCTGCTTTATTTAAAATATAACCTAAAAAATATTATTGCGTTTTATTCACGTTTAAATTTTGCGGTGGTTTTTCACCGTTTAGTACAAAAAGCAAAATGATAAATTTATCTTCAACTTGCAAACAAGTATTTTCTTTTAACAGTGTCCTTCTTTCGTTTTTAGGTCCCAATAGTTCAGATGACAGCAGGAGCCCAGCCAAGAGTGACAATAATAATTCTCTAGAAAGGTTTATTAGCAAAGTTAATACTACCCCTGTAAAACAAAGTTCCTATGGTAAGTTGCGATAGTTGAAATGAAAACTTGATGAGGTACATATTTTGTTATTGTTGTTTTAGACGGCTCAGATGAGACTTCTGACAATACTGACTTTGATTATGCAGAGCAATTAAAATCTAGGAAAAGACCCCTATCTCTAAAGTCAAATATTCTAGGGCCTAGTGTATCAAATAAAAAGAAAATAAATAATGACCTGGAAAACTTCGAAGACCAGGTAGCTTTACAAACGCCGGGAAATAATGAAAAAGAAAGTATGATAATAAGTAAAACGGATAATACAATTAATCCTGTAAAACAGGCAGATTTAGGTAAGTTTTGCTGGTCCAATTGAAAACTTGAAGAGGTTTTTATTTTGTTTCTTTTTAGATTGGTCTGACAACGGTTCTTCAGATGATTATGTACCAGATACTTCAGATGAGACCTCTGACGACAGCGACTTGGACTATTCAAAGGAACTGAAATCCAGAAAAGGATTCCTATCAACAAAGTCAAGAAAGATAATTCATAATGACGTTGAAAACATCGAAGACCAGATAAAGACTTTAAAAAAGCTGGAAAATAAAGATAAAGGAAGTAAAATAATCAATAGTGAAGATGTAAATAAAACACTGATTACTAAAAATAATAATGCATTGATCGAGAAAGTTCAAAAGAAGATATTCCAGCTGCCTGAAAAAACATCTAGGAAGCGACAAAAGAACTTAGACAACTGGAAAAGATACAAAGCAGCAAAGGCTAGACAAAAAGGAGAAAGCTATATTAACCAAAAAGGAAAGCTAGTTCCGTCAAAAAAGTTGAACTAGGTTTCTTATGCCTAAAAGAAAAATGCACTCTCAACTGCAACGAAAATTTTGACGAAGAAGCAAGAACAACAATATTTAAAAGATTTTACCAGCTAGATCAAAACTCAAAAAATGCGTTTCTCTTTAAAAGCATTTTCATTCAACCTGTCCAACGTCATCTAAAAAACATTAAAAAACCAAAATCATTCTCGTTTAAGTATACAGTTACATACAATCAAAAAGTTTTGAAAGTTTGTAAAACTGCAATATGTTCACTCTACCAATTCAAAAAAATTCAGCTCATTCAGAATAAACTTAAAAGTGGTTTATCGGCACCATCCCCTGATAAGCGAGGTGTTCACCAGAACAGGCCACACAAAATTCCAAATGAAGTGATAAACTGTGTTGTCACTCACATTGAAAAGTTTCCTGCAGACCAATCTCATTATTCGAGGAATAGAAATTTAAACAAAAAGTACTTATCACCTTTTCTAAACTTAACAAAAATGTACCATTTATGTATTGATTGGTGCAAGGAGCAAAACCTTCCAGAGAAGTACTTTATAAAAAAATGTAGTTACAACAGTATTTTTTCAACCCGTTTTAATCTGTCCTTGGGGCAACCTAAAAGCGATACCTGCAGTACTTGTGATGCTGGTTTAGATGATATTGAGCATAAAGAGAACTACAAGTATGCATTTGAATAACAAAGAAGAGATAGAAACTTTGTTCAAACAAACGATAATACAGCTTATCTCACAATGGATTTACAACAGACATTGCCTTTGCTAAAATTGTCTACGTCCAAAGCATTCTATTTGAGGCAACTCTGGTTGTATAACTTCGGTATACACACAGTATCAAAATCTGGGGATCAAGCATTTTTTTACATGGACGGAAAACATTGCTACCAAAGGTAGCTTAGAGATAGGTAGCTGCCTTCATACATTCATTCAGCTATTTAGTGCTGCTAGACAAAACAGTATTAAACATCTCATCATATGGTCAGGTTCCGGCAGTGGACAAAACAAGAACTTTAATCTGATTATACTTTATCAGTATTTCATTTTTAAAGAATATTTGCAAAGTATTGATCATAAATTTCCAGAAGTAGGCCATTCATATATGGACTCGGATAGAGACTTTGGCCGTATTGAAAAAGTATTACGAAAGTATGAAAATATTTATACCCCTGAAACGTACAGAACAATCATCAGATCTGCTAGTGTCAAAAACTCGGTAGTATTTAATATGAAACATCATTTTAAGAATATTGACAAGATATCCGAAAAACTTCATTTGATTAACAGGAAAAAAAAATTCTACATGAACCAGTGCCTTTTCGAGATGGTATCAAATGGGTCCGTGTTACTGAATATGGATCATATTCGTATAAAAATACTTTAGATGAACACACACCTTTTTTACAGGTAAATATTTTGAAATCTGGATGCCAAAAATTTGCATCAGAGAATTACACTCTAGCCCATATTAAAGAAAAAAAAAAAATAAGATATCTGATGAAAATCTTTCCAACTTACAAGATCAAATAGTCTACGTTGACGAGGAGTTCAAATATTTTTATGAAAACATTATTTTCGAAAATAATAACGTTCAACCAAAAACCGGAAAAACTACAAGGAAGACTACACAAAGCCCAAAATAATGTATAAAAACGAGACATAAATTCTTATTTCACTTATTGTCAATTCCAATATGTTTAATTTTCTTAGTTGATAAAGGATATATGTGACTTTTTTTACTTCTGTTCCAAAGTTGGTTTTGATTTTCTTTTTCTCATATATTACTAAAATTCTATAATAAAAGTCTAATAAACCCCACTTAATTTGTTTTATTTTTTTGTAACACAAAAAAGTACTGTTTAAAAAACTTTAGAGGCTGTTTTCTCAAAATAAACTATTTGTGACATGAATCCTTCATCCACTTGCGTCTTCAATTATATTTTGGTGTGGTGGTAATGCATTTTTTGTATTGTCAGATTAATAACTCAACTGCTTTTTTGTACTTGATGTCTTCAATTAAAACAAAACCTTATGACGATTTAGTCAGTCATGTAGTAGTTAGTCGCGGGATCTTAAAATTTCCGCCTTGCCAATAGATACATTTTTTTGTTGCTATATGGTAAAGAAACTAACTGCTATTTTTGATGACTGTTGGAGTTCATTTTGTTACCTCAAAAATTTGTTTAACATCTTCTTAGTATGTCACTTAAAAGGTGAAGCTTATTAAGTGTCATTATTATGTTACTCAAATGTCGATAAATACTTAAGTATTATGTAGTTCTCGATATTGACTATAGGATGAAGAGAAATATAGCTTATAATGGCCACTGCAGTAGTATTGTACAAATATTATATAAAGAACAAAAAAATCAAAACCTCATTAGGGTGAATAATGAAGAATCGTCAACTTTAAAGGTTATCTTTTTAATAAAAGTCAATTAACTAATGGAAAACCAGCTTTTGTTGTAATTTCAAGAATTTCCCCAACCACTAACACCAAATACTTTGCTTATCGGTTACGATTAATTATGATTACCTCGTTATTCCTGACAAAGCACGATTATTTATCATCAGAATTACCTTGAGAAGAATTAATTTGTAATCTTATCAAAACAGAAAAGAAAAGAATCCAATTGTATAAATATAGTAAGAACTTTATTGCTGATATAGGTATAAATTCTGTTATATAAAGGCCTGTACATCAATTTTTGTCGTATCGATTTTTAGTAATTGATTTTATCTAAACATTATCTTTAATTATCTCTATACGTACGTTGCTTAATCCCCTATGGGTTTCTAACCCTAAAATCCACCGAGAAAAATCCAAACTTTCCTAGCGAGGTTTCAGTGTTCCCCCGATGATGTTAGAACAAAGGTTTTCGTGTTACATAACAAAATTTAGTAGTGATCTTTGTAGAACATTTAACCGAATAGGTACTTGAAATTCCTATTGTACATTTCTTTTTTTTGTGTTATTTTATTACTTATTTATTTATTAAAATAATTTGTTCTTGTATTATTTAAGGCTTCAGGCTGTTTCTGAAATTAAAATTCTGTATAAATAAGATATTCATAACAAGCGCTCGTTGTGAATTACAGAAATAATAATCCAAGTTTTCTCGTATTATTTGTTACGACTAGATCATTTTTATTTGAGAGTAAACATACTAAAAAATTAATTCTGTTATTTCGGCATTAATGATCAAAAATAATACAGATTTAAATAAAATTTTTGTCTTTGTTTTATTTTACCCTTGTTACTACAAACTTCAAAGGCAAAATTCCAAGTCTACTTGTAATAAAGTTTCCAGGCATAATAATTGTTGGATATTAGAAAGGCTCGTTTGCTAGTTGAAGAATGCAGACTCATTTCACAGTTAACTATATAAGACAAAAGGCTCTTTAAGTGAATTCTTATTAATACAAGTAGCTCAAAGGAATTTATTAAAAACTTATATTTAGATCTAACATTTATTAGCATAACAAGCAGAATAATTTTGATAATAAGATCAATTTTTACAAACATTACGAAAAAATAAACAACTTCTCACTTTGACCACATTAACTACACGCGTTCTGCACTGACTAGCAGGAATTTCACGGCCCTTTCTAAGACATTAACCCCCTTTTTCAGGTCTTAACTCCACAGCACCGCCGCTAAACTCCCAAATGATTGTTTTATGATAATACAAGTGCCTGGTGATGTCATTAGTACTAACCAGTGTTTCTCAAATATAACAAAAGAATCGAAAAATCTTAATTCACTAGAATCGCGAAAAGTTTACTTATCGTAAATGAGATTCTTGATCAATATTAAAACATAAATATAAAACGATATTGTTGCGCCACAAAGAAGAGGAAGACAGAGGGAAAAATTCTATCATAGACAACAAAACAGAGAAGAAGGTTTCAATAGACCTGAAAGTTCTAATCAGTGATTCGTAAGCTGCTTTTTCACGATCTCTCACTCTTGTTGACCCGAAGAAAGTTGAACTAAGCCACTTTCCTAAGGGCTACCAGGCACCGCAACCCAGCAGTTACTAGTAGCAATGCTTCGAACTAAAAGGATCAATAGCTAGAAAAGCCAAAAGAACATTCTCCAAAAGTTGTAAGAAAGACCAGAACAACTTCAAAAAGTGTACCAAGAGACTGGAAGCAGAAAAAAGAACCTGTCTTGATAGGTACGCCAAAAAATAGAAATCAGAGCCTTCTCGACATCTACCAGTAAAGAAGTTTACGTGATTTTTATTCTGGAAGACGCATAAGGACCCGATGCTGAAAAACGAAAGGATCAAATCAACCACATCGTGACAGAGATTGAAAACCATGACGTAATTCGAAAAGGGTCCGTGCGATTCAGCGCTTGATTTTAGGAATCCCGACCTGATTGAACCCAATTATGTCTTTGTTATTCCTCAATATGAAATTTCTTAAAGGTGGATTTTTGAAGACTGTAGACTAATAGTCCTGAAAGGTCCTGTCCAGACAGCAGAGATAAGAATAAATTGTATTTTGGTTTAAAAAGACTTCGAAAAATATTTTTGCTGTAGAAGCGTTCTCTCAACGTCGAGCAGTAAATCTGGAAGGTGACACTGCCTTATTGGTTGGTGAAGATATCTTCAGACTATTGAAGTAATTTTAATTCAAACTTTTAATTCAAAGTTTTAACTTTAAATGTTTGAACCTTTACTATCAGATGGGTACCGGGTCGAGGCGGTTAAATACAGCAACAAACCCGTATCATTACGTGCTCAACGGACCAAATACGAATAAATGAAATAAATTTTCTGTGCAGTAGAAACGAAATAGTAATAATACAGGAATCCTATGTGTAAAAAACTAGAGGTACTGTGTAGTATTCGGAAAGAAGAGAACGAACGTCCCAGGACATATCTTATGGTGTCCAGTGGCCTCTGTGGGATAGAAAGATCTCGCTCCAACAATCTTAAAATACAAGATAAAAAGCAATAATCATAAGGTAATTATAAGTACAGCATATTTTCCTTGAGATAAAGCAATAATTGATAACGTTCGCGAGTGATAAAGCTTTCACGGTTTTAATTATTAATTAAAATGCCAACACTTACCATGAAGTGTAAGAAAACTCAGACACTCATGTTAGGTGTGAGATACCGCACGATTATTAATTTAGTCTGGAATATTAAACAGAAGTATCGGAACCCATATTCATTAACAGAATTTGCAATCAAGTTGTTGACGTAATAGTGGTCTCTTGGAGTATGATAGCAGAAATACCCAACTGGAGGGTTAGGTATGAGATAACTGACGAAACTCTAGAGACTCTTCAGTATAATCTCAAGGCAATAGATTAAGAAAGTCATCTCATTAATTTATTACGTCACAAGAAATGATTTCTTACAGAAAAGAACAAGAGGAGGCAGTTAATCTCTTAGCATTCTAGATTATTTCTTCGTACAAAAGAGTTCCATGGTGGAACGGTCAACTCACTAATCTATATAAAAAAGTGCAGAACCTAGAGACTTTATGAAAAACTGAAACATCCTACCACAACCTACCAAATTAATGAAGACCTTAAGCTGTAAGATAAAGCGAAATGCAAGATGGCTTCTGAATAGTAGTCACGAAGGAATAGCTGAATCACTGGTAGAATTCAATCAAATCAATCGGCGAACCATCAGTTTTTACTCCGAGTAATCCGCGATATCGGATTCGACACATCTTATAGCAGTGAAACAGTTCAGCTCCTTAAAATCAGTTGGATCAGACGAATTACTATGGGGATTGATTCAGAAAAGCCTTGGCGTTATCCTCTCTCGGATTTACAAAGCTTGGAATTTAATACATTCCATCAGCTTAGAGACGAACCACAGTGATATTTATTTTCAGTCAAATACTTCAGACACATTAGTTCAACATCTTTTCTCTTTAAATCTTTAAAAAAAGGACTGTTAATCAACACCTCTTCAGACTATACAGTAAAAGACGTTTGAAAAATGTTTCATGGAATAAACCTATGGTTATCTTTGTTGTGGGAGCAATCAGAGCCTGTGGATGATTAAAGACCTAAAAATAACATCATGACGAAAAAATAAGATTTCTAAGAGTCATGCACATATAACGTAAGTTACATCATAGAAAATTTTTGAAAGAAGTACGGAAACTCGAATTTATAATATTCTAGCTGGCAGAAAAAGTCAAATACTAAACATGCAAAGAATTCGTTTATTCACGGCATAGTCAGCAAACAAAGTAATATAAGATTTTAAAAAAATTTTAGACAAACAATTTTTTGGGCAGTAAATACTCATATTTTCGTTTCAGCACCAAGAGTTTGTTTTATTTGTTCAAGTTTTATCACAACTGAACGAAGGGCACTTTTTACATTGCACTTTCTTCTTCTAGATTATATGCGTTGAGGATGAATATTTTTACCAAAGGTTTTGGAGTTGGAAACCATCTGTTTTATCCTGGTACAATTATAAGGGATAGTTCGTTTGCATTTTTGGGTTTTTCCATTACGTACCAAATTTTTCGATTAGACTACAGATCCTGAACATGCTCACCGCTGTTATTGCGTTCTTATAAAACAAATCGTTTACAATAAATTTTGAAGGAAAAGCTCGTTGCTTCTAATTTTATACTGTTTTACTTCACTTGATGACATACTTTCCGAAATGATTGTTTGGAATTCTTCCAATTTTTCAGTTTTCAGTTTGCTTTTGTTTGTCCAGAGAAAGAAACTTAGAGGCTTCACTGGTACTGCTTCGATATAATTCAACTGTGAACTAAAACCTCTTAGGACTGGTTACAAAATGACCTAACCTATTCAATGAAATAACATTGCTATGTTAGGACACTTTTGTGGACACAACTGCGAACATACTTTTAACGGGTTTTGTAGTTAAATATTTTTTTGGAATTCCGTGCTGCTTTCAAGTTGTATATGTCTACATGATTTTCCTTGAATCAAAACCAGAGACGAAACTATAGAATTTTTTATTATTTAATTATTAATCTTAAAATCAAATCTTTGGGTAAACTATTGGAAAGATAGAATAGAATGATGAGAAACTACCAGTAGATTATTATCAACATTCTATCTTTGAGACTTTTAAAAATTTTTAGGTTTTCAGTAAATTTTAAAATATTACCAAGAATCCAACTAAACTTTCTCAAACCGGGAAGATCTACTTAATTAGGGTAAATCTAAAAATATTTATCAATGTAGAGCTGTATGGGCTGCTTCTACTTAAAAAGATTTGCAATTTCTTGCTGTATGTTATCATTGCCATATCGGTATGAGTGCTGACGAGAAAATAAAGGCTATTTCTGAATAACTACGAAATATGCTAATCGAGAACAAAGAAAAAGATGAAAACGATGAAGAAAAAAAACGACCATTGGGAAAAACATACAACTCATCGATTAGACTTATAGTATTACTGTAAAGATTTATGAATAAAAGATAAAGATAAGTTTCACCTTACGTTGTGTTTCAGTTCCACTACAGATGACACTGAGAACTAGATACAATTTAAATGTTGTTTTAGAAAACTTGTTAACATTGTACTACTGAGAATCCAAATTTTTGATTCATCTAAGCTACAATAAATTGTGAAGGGTCTAATAACGAAGAACATTTAATCACGTAGTAAATAAACGAAGGTTTGATTTAATTGTTAGGAAAAAACCAATTAATAAAGTTAACTAACAATAAGTAATTGATGTGGGCATTGAACTAAAGATAATGCTGCTGTGATCGATTGCCCTAAAGCCGGCATGGCATAACGCTACGCTATTGATTCCAATTCCACAAATAATAAGTTAGATGGCTCTTAAAGAAATAAGAGAGTGTAGAAAATCAAAGTTAAATATAAAAAAATATTTCGTTTGGCTCGTTTGTTGTCTATAATTCTTAAACTTGCATTGACTAAACATGTAGATTTTAATTGTAGTTAACAAATGCCAACACAAAACTATTTTGGTTTCCGTCGCTGTCTTAACGCTGTTGGGGTATTTGAACTCAACGTTAAAATTCTATAATGTACCAATATGCTGTGGCTAATCAATTACAGGTTCATGTATATTACGTTAATCAAACAAGTTAACAACAATAGCAGAGGAGAGAAAATGCATGTTCCATTATGAAACCTATTAGTATTCAATAGGTATACTAAGCAAACCATTGTCTGTAAACTAAATTGATTAAAACAGATAACAATCTTTCATTTCGACAGTCCTGAAATACGGAAACACATGCATAACTAGATTATCAAGAGGAAATCAGTCACATGGTTACCATATACTGTACAACTTAAGACACAAAGCCATTAGCTGTTAATTAATCTTGTTATAACATTGTAGTACACTAGAATGCAGGATGTCCTGGATATCGACTCCATTGTGTGTATTATGATATTCTGCGTTTAAAGGTTGGTTTATTTGTAATTTACAAACGTAAGAGGGCAAGAACACCGGTATGCCACTGAAAGAAACAAATTTTCACGTTCACATTTTCATTAAAAAAACATTTTTCTTGAATTCTTCATGCGATGAATTGTTTTTTGGATAGAATTAGATCGTTACATCTTGCATTAGCAGTTTTTCTTTTTTGTCTTACAATTTAGAGTAAACTGCACCTCTAAGTCATTGTTTTCAATCTTACGGATTTTTCCATTTTAGTAAATAGACGTTGAGCTTGCCTAAAAGCTGGCCATGAAAAAATCTTCTTCTTTTATTTCATCAGTGGTTTCCCCGTGTTCTTTACTGCCTTATTCTTTTTTGACAGTTTATCGTCAAAGAATGTCCTTTTTGGGGTTTTTCTGTTTAATCAAGAAGAGTTTTGTAAGGTGATTTTGTCAAAATTCTTGCGTTTTTAATAACCTATGTGTTTCTTCTCTTTGTTCATGAATAAAAAACAACTGGTACAAAGAAAATGTCTTCTGGTAATACCGAGAACAGGCCAATATGAGTTTTCCCTAAAAAGACTGCATTGAAATTTTATCCTTCCAAGCTTTAAATTCACTTGCAGCAATTTATTTAACTTCCTTCCTCTCTATTTTAATGTTCCTTTTTACCTGTATCTGCCTTTTTGTAACAGTAACTGTAACATCATCAAAGATGCCTAGGTTGCAAGGCCTTATATCAGTTTTTCTGAAACAATTTACAGCAGTCTCGGCTCCTCCAAATAAACATGATCTTTAATACATACCTTGGCAGCGACGAAGAAACTGCTAATCGGAAATCAGATTCGGAGCTTTAGGCCATTTTTAGGAATTGTCATTAATTTCCGTTTCGTCAATGTTGTACAATCCAGTATGAGTTGATTTTTTTAATACAACTTGAGAACGCTCATTACAGCTGTAGCATTAGAAGCAGTTGTACAAGCCACTAATGTAGATTCACATAAATGCAAACTTAAGTTACGGCCTTCTTCAAAGCAAATAAAACTACCTTTTCCCAATCATTTATATTTCGTTATTAAAGACGCGAGGAAGGTTATTTCGTTCTGTAAGTTTGAAGGTAACTGTTCTCAGTTCTTGGAACATAAAGTCAAACATTTCCTTCTCTTTGGAAAAAAATAATCAACGAGGTTCTTTTCTTGTTCAAACGCGACGACCAAGCCTTTGGACAAAATTGAGCAAAGAATTTACTCTCTTGTCCTTTTTTTGTTTTTCGTTTCAGAGTTGTCTGAGGAAAGTTGAAAGTTTTGGAAGCTTGAAGGTAGCCCATCCCTTTTGACGTAACTGTTTCAATTGCAGTTTTTTTATAAGTCGAGTGTGCAATACCCTTTTACCCCATAGCTGTACAAAACGGGGTAGCTTTTACAAAACAATGTTTAACAGTAATGAATAAGTAGTCGCAATGAACGTGTTATTACTTAAACCTCCAAATTTATACGTGAGATATCTTAAGATTGATTTACAAACTTCAATGAACAATTGTATTTACAATTTAGCAAAGCCACGCCAAACAAACAAACGTTTTTGAAGCATCTTCATACGCCGCGAAACGTCAAAGGAGGTACCAGTAACAGAAATAGTTATTATCTCTTTCAAGGGTAAGAAATTTAGGAATTTTTTTTCAAAGATTTTTTTGAAAATCTTGGTGGAAAATATGTGTCCCACTGCCTACCGGATTAACCTCATTTTTAAATTCAGATATATAAAAAATAAATCCGTTTTCAAAAAATATACTGTAATCATTAATACAATTCAGAAAAAATTACATACAGCTCTTTAGCCTTTTGTGGAATTTTGTAAAATATTCAGGCACACATAGAGGTACTTTGCAGTAGGATCATATAAAGGTGGTTCACTTTTCTTGACTTTTTGTACTGCACATGCTGCATCTACCATAAGTGCTTCTTTCTGGAAAGTGCTTCTCAACCCTAGAGAGCCTTACTTCTTCAGGAACCATTCTTGTATGGGCTAAAAACTGGATAGGCTTTCACCTTCTTTTTCGACTACTGTAGGAATTGATTAGTTGTCAAACAAGGGAGAGTCGGTATTTTAGCTAATCTTATGAGTTTCTTCAAGACAGACCTTCTTCTGACTTGATATCCCTCCTTTATCTGATCAAAGATTGTAAGTGTCTACTACATTCGAACAATACACTCTGCCCATAGAGCCATCTTCATCTTTTTTTGATACTGTAGCGACAGACTTGGGAGAAGCAGTAATCGTCAAGAATGTGACAGGCTTATTGCCTTGCCACTCAAATTTCCGCTGCATTTGTACATGAATGCACCTCCTTTCAGATGACCATTTTTTCTCATCATTGGTGGTAGTTGGTATTTGGTCGTACTGCTCTCCAACACTGTAAATCCCCTTCTTATAAAGCCCCGCTTGAAGGCCGACAGAGGTAAAAAAGTTGTCGAAAGCTACCAGGCAAGGTTGAGGTTTTATATGTTTTGTGATAGTCAGGACAACATTCTCACCTAATCTGCTCGCTTTATTTTTTTAGAGGTTGCAGGTTGTTTTGCAGATTTTTCAAGATATATCTAGGATTTTAAAATAAACCCACCTTTTGTATTCTCACTTTATTGGTTTTAGCGGTAAATACTGTTTGAAGCTGCACCTGCCTTGAAATTTATCCACCGATAGAGTGGGTGAGCAGCCATATACATCAAGGCATTTTCTATTCAAGTGATACATGACATGTCTCAATTTATGCAGCTTATTATGGTTTGGGTTGTCAGGTAGAGCATAGGTAGAATTGTCGTTGCAGTGTAATGCTTGAATAGTTTTTGGATCTTTTTGAACACATGAGTTCGAGATACATTTAACCCCTAAAAGAGGATCAGTGCTCTACGTAGTAGTTTTCCAGCCTTGGCAGCTGATGGATTCTTGTAAGAATCAAGCAGCTTATGTATGCTTTTAGTTTTGGCGGCATCAGTGGAGTCCAGTTTCTTATGTCCATCTGTTGAGCATAAAAATTAGTTTGCTCAACAATAAAATCAGGAATTGCGGTGTCAAATATTTCTGATAATATCGATAACGCAGTACCACTATTTTCAGGAGATGTTTTTCAAGATCAGGCAAGAGATTATCTAAACAATCTGTGATTTTCAACCAGGAAACATTTATTTCTTCTGCGTCTTCTTCAAATGAGTCTTTCTTCTCTTGAGTAATTGCCAATTCTACACAAGCATAAAGATAAACAGATGTAAAGAGACTAATAATCAGTATACCGCTTGTATCAAAACTAGTGCCTGGGCATTGTTCTTGACCTCCGATAAAAAGTATACACACCATTGTCCAGATTTTTGAGGTAAATTTACTGATGAACAATTACAGTTTTATTATTGCTTTTATTGCATGATTCCTGGTTTAAACCATTTAGCTCGTCTTCTGCATCCGAATCGCATTTGGTCTCGGAGTTGAAATCATCATTGAGCAAGCTAAGACAATACTCAAGAGCCTCTTCAACTTGTTTCGAATCAGTGAGGTCCCATTTTTCATGAAACATGTCTTGAGATTAGAGACACCTCTTTTCAAATTAGAATACTGCAAATAAGAAATTGCTACTGAAAACCTAACGCAGGGCTACTAGTAAGTAGTATGTACCAAATACCAAAACTAAAGCACCAAAAAAATTATTTAGTGCAGGAAAATGCTTATTTATTCCACCTTTGATACTGTAAATGTTACAAAACCGAAAATGCAACCTCCAAGACGCATAATCTTCACACATTTTTGTGCACTCGCGTACAAAAACACCAAAAGTCAGATCATAACAGTAACAGCTTACAACTGTCAACCCATTTTACTTCTATCATCTTACCGCTATATTGCAACAGCAACCAGCGCCCACAACATTAATTCAATTTAATGGAAAGAATTCTTAGCACGGCTCACTAAAGGGTTATGCAGTCCATAAACCATTTAGCAAATAGAAACACTAGATTTGGAGGTGTCTAAAGTATCACATGTTGTCTGCCTGTCCCTTTGTGTTTAAGGTATTAACGCAGTAGTGCTATTTAGCAATACATTTTGTATGCTCAAAGCTACGTTTAGTGACAAAAATTTCAGTTTGCTAATAATTTCTCAAGTGCCTGCTGTTGGTGATTTTAAAGTTGTTGTAACTTTTGTTCTATCTATCTAAAATGTTATTTTGCATAAAATTCTTCAATGTTACCTCAGCTTTATTTATTGTACTCCTTACAAATTAAACTTTAATATTCGTTAGTTGTTCTAATGAATCTTTTCCATTTTTTTTCCAAACAATAATGCAGCTCATCCTTTTCTGAACTTACTAAAATAGCTTTATATTTTTAAAACTGAGTAGAACAGATTCCCTTTACAAATACTTACAATGTACCTTAAATGTTAAATTTTGCAATTTTTTTATCAATAATCTGAATATCCAATTCTTCTTCGTTTTTCTTCTTCTTTTTTCTTTGACTAAAACTTTACGTTTTGTTTGTCTAGCTTTTATTCGGTTAACGACGATATCCAACTCTAGTGCCATCTCTTTGGTGGTCGTCCAGGTGGCCTTCGGTAGTCTTTCTTCTTCCATTCGGTCCACATGTCCGTTTCACTATCTATTTCGTATTCCAATTTAATTAATTATAATCTAACTGTCTTTGATTTTTCCAAATTTACTCCTATTTACACCAATTAGTTTATAGTTTCATGTGATTATAATCTATACTGGATAAATTCACATTTTGAATTTCCATAACAAACAACTTAAATGCAAGTGTGCTATATAACCATATTCGAAGTTCTCAACTTAGGATAACATTCTTGTGAGTAGTACAACTGTAAATTTTAAAGTTATTGTAATTTATGTATTTAATCTTCAAATTTAGAAGCTATTTCTAGATAAATAAATACCACAATGATAAATTTGTGATTACAGAAAACCAGATATAAAAACGATTTTCAAGGGGTACGTACCCTCATGGGTGTGACTTTATAGACCGAGTAGAATTATTACAGATAGGCTTTGCGTTTCAATTTAATTTTTTACATAAAGACTTTTAATAAAGCTACTGCGATTCATTTTTAATAAATTCTGGTAGAATTACTTTCTCTCAAAACTGCTTGGAAAATACTATTCAATCTTAGGTATTACCTCCATTTCTTTCAGAAAGATTTTTAATTCCAACAATGATTTTTTTTCTTGGATTTTATTGTGTTCAGGTCTTTAGTAATTTTAAAAATACGTTCTTTGCATTATAATTTATTTCAGGATAAAAATAACAAAGAAGGCTCTATTTTTTCTTGCAATAATAAATTGTGTTTACAGTGAGATTTTTCCACCATCTTTAGAAAAGAGAATTTCATTTGAAAACGCTCAGATGTTCACAATTTCGATAAAAGTGAACTGTAACAATTACATTCCGGTTCGTAACTTGGCAAATGGAAAATTCAGATTAAGTACGAAAAAAAGTTATTTTAAATGAGAAACCATTCCAAACAATGTTCAAATAGAGTCAAGCGATTTTCATCTTCAAGTTGACTTTTATTGCAGGAACTCGTCAAAATAATAAAAAAAGCTGACGTTTTATATCTATTACCTCCTACCAGAACGCAGCGGAAAATAAAATTTTCATTCAACTTCCACGTTCTTATGTATTTTCCATAAAGCTATTGCACTATAATGAATATCAAAACAAAAAAATAAGAGTAAATATGTATTCTGATTTCCAAACAAACCGAAAGAGAAATAAAAATTGACAAAGAAGCTAACACAATACGCAAATGCTACTTTTGCATGTCTACGCATATATATTACAATCTTTTAGAAAGGCATTCCGTATTCTGAGAGCTTTTCCTACAGTTCAGTTCCAGCACAGAAACCAATCGTTTGAACCAAAAGCGGGCGAGTTTACTTTGGCGATTGGAACGTGTTAGCTGTACAAAATAAGAATGCCCATCTTTTAAAAAATTGCAAGCGTCCTATTAATTTTAACAACTTCAGCTTCAGAGCGAGCCTCGAAAGATAGGTCTCGTTTATACAAAAATGATGACAAACGAGTCTATCTGGTTCATTTTGTAAAATGAAACTGAATTATTGAACTGAAATGCTGCTATTTCAAGTTTATTGTTATAAATACTTTGTTTCATTCAAATTAAGTGGGCATTGACATTTTATCAAATGAATATTAAATAAGATGTCTCTACTCGAATGACAACTTTAAAGCTCTGAGAGAAATAAAACAAAAGATACGAATCAATTTAGAATTTTTCTTTTCTTTTCTTCTATGGTAGATGTAATCGACCTAGTCAATCTTTTTATAAATATTAATGTGACTTGCAAATTCACTTAAATTTTAAGCAAGAGAAATTGAATTAAATATAGACACCTTTTATGTAACAACATGCTAAATGTGAAACTTAAATAACAGGTAACAGAATTCTTGTTAGTGTATCATTAGACTCAGACTTCTGTTGCTCTGTCTATCTTTTCTAATCTTCGTTGTCTAGCTAACGTAGAATCTACTTATAAAAAATTATCAACTTTTATAGAGACAAAAGCAAAATTAATAAAATCATGTTGATTCGTACTTCCTCCAAAGCATCTTTTAAGAATTAACGAGGATTTGGCAATAGACGAAAAAAGTCATGAAGTCATTTAGAGATTGGTACAACCTGTGCTGATTCGGCTGATTCCAAACAAACAGCGTTCCCTGTGTAAACGTCCATAAGGAAAAAGATAATAATTGATTGTGCAACGAGTAGTGTGTTTTAAGAACTGTAACAAGTGATTCTGTGAAGTAATTGCATCTTTGTACTAACTGAATAATATATCAGAGACAGGTAGGTTAATAAATATAAATAAAAGCTGTTTTAAGATTGAAGTAAAGCGAGGTGAGGTTTCAGTAATCAAATTATTGTTATTATATTAATGGCTGTGTTTGTTATATTCATAATAAATATTTAATATTATTTCATGTATTAAAATCTCCATTTTATAAGTTAAAAGATTTGATACCAATTTAGGAAAAACTTTTATTTTTCAACAGCTGATGTGTTTACCTAATTATCAGGATGTTTTGTCATTTAAAATGCATTGTTGTAGAATACAATGAGTGAAAGACATGTTATAAGATTCTCGGCTGTTGTGCAGTTTTTCAAAAAAGAAGAAAAATTAATTACCCAAGGCGAGAATGCTGTGGAGTCGGGTCATGTGAAGTACATGGCATTTGATGATTCCCTTCAAATTTTGCCAGGACAGGTAATGGAGAGCATGCGAGACAGGCATTACAATGTTGAGGTAGGTTTATATACGTATAACATAATTCACAACCAGAAGTATTACATTGCTGCATTGTAGATTACATTCAATTCAAAATTGGAAATTAATCATGCTACCTGCATATGCCCAAGAGGACAATTTCTTTGTCACCATATGACAAGCCTTGCCCTATTTGGACACTATAATGTGTCCATCACTGATCAGGTCTGTGCATGGGTTGTGCAGAAGCCCCAGCATGAACAAACAAAAAAATGAAAGATATTGTTCCGCCAAAAGTACATCATGCCACAGAAAGGGACCTAAGCAGTGACGAAATCACTGCCCTGCTGGAGGAATTATCAATATTTGATGGGGCTGTTGGGTTTACTTGGCTGTTAGCAAAGAAGCCTGTGACTGAAAAACAGTTAATTTTTAATGTAGAAGATATTGTGTTTTGTCAACAACATATAGACAGCACAAACAAAGAAGGTTATCTTCAAGAAAAATTAAAGATAACAGAAGAAATAAAAATCACTGTTGCAACAGAAAGAGTAGGGCAGCAGAAAAATAAGAAGTTATACCGTAAAAACCGACTCACAGCCAGTAATTTTAGTATGGTGTTAGCTGCATGCAGAAGACAAAGATATTCTCCTTCTTTATTTAAGAGGCTCGCAGGTAATAATTCCCATTGTGACTTATATAAATTGTTGAGTATGAGCATATGACCCGGAGCATGTAACAGCAGTGCAGTGGGGCAGGGAACATAAAACCAAAGCTATAACTGCATTTGAAAATGCTGTAAATAAAACTCCTGCTAGCAAAATATTTTTAATTAAAAATCCCTTGTCGGCTAACAAAAGATCTCCAGCCTCCAATTTGTTTAAAATGCCACCGTCTTCAACAATTCTTTTGTCAGATGTTGAGTCTGAATATAGATCGCTCATAAAAACAATAACCATTCGGTGCCACTTCCACTAAGCCCTTAAGAGTATTTTGTCGTTTATATGAACTGTATGTGAGTTTCTAGGTTGCTAATGATTTTGGCTTTATATATTTGACTTCTGTGCAGTCTAAAATCATCCGGCAGTTGCTAAAAACACTAAAGCATGATGGCATGCATAATCTGTTTTTGGCGGAATATTTTTTATTAGTTGGCCAAATAAGGTTTCATGCAAAGCATAGATCCATGTAGTTACAACATTGCAAATTGTAGTAACGCTACAGTTAAACTTACAAGCTAAATTTAATGTAACAGGTTCAGGCGCAATTTCATTAGGGTTAACAGTAGCTGATCCTTTTTGGGTATAGTGCCAACAGTACACCCTAGATAATAGTTCAATGTTCTGTTGGCAAATAAGTTGTATAAGATATTAGATAGATGCCTGTGTACATATTAATTAATTTATCATTATTTTTGTCTTAATTCCTCATCTTCTTGCTTCATAAAATATATCTCAGCTGCTTGCTGAGCACTTCCACCTGTATTTAGTGTTAGTTGCTCCAACCCCCGTCGAAGTCCCGATAAACTGTGAGATCTACCATCTTCATTGGAAAACTGATCAGGCGTTGAAGACTGTGACGATTCGTCTGAAGTTACTGATGTTGCAGTACACAATGCTCGACAACTGGTTCTGCTGATGATTGTGATTCCACTAACTTTCCTGTTCTTTTGTTACATTGTATTACATGTAATACCTACTCTAATGTGCTGATGTATTTGTCTTATTTCAAAAAGTGGGTTAAATTGAGAGAAAGACGATTTTTGAGAAAATATTGTTGAACTGGCCAGCTGCTGCTGGCTGAATTAATTGACTCAACTGTAGATGCTGATTGAGTGACCCAGATGAGCTCATTTAACTACCAAGAACTGCTGTTGGTGATAAACATTGTTTTTCCGTCATTCTAATGGGAATTTGCTTAGGCTTTCTTGAAGCCTCTTTGATCAAGGTAGTGATTGTAGGATTTGTGGTGGAGGTACACGTACACATATTCGGTATAGTGATTGCTAGATTTTAGGGTTACCCTTTCCGGTGCGTGACGTAGCATAGCAAAACATGGTGTCGACAGACGTTCTTCGTTGTAGCTTGGTGTGCCGGCATCTTATTGGGTTTGGTGGAGGTGGTGTGTTGTTTGTCGGCACAAAATTGGCAATGGAGTCGGAGGAGTTAGCTATTGCATTTTGTAGTTGTTAGTGGAAGCGACAGCCGTTGAAAGTTTGACTTGGATGTAGCACTCGCAACAGGAACAACACATTATGGTGAGATATGTATTGGTTGGACTCTAGTTGTATAGCGAAAATTGTATGAATGGGGCATATTTTCAGTACTACTTCTTCAGTTTGGTAGCGGCCGATAGTAACAAACTGTAACAGTGATAGGAGAAAATTTACCCAACGCCCTGCAGTCATGTTCCTCTTCAAAGCAGCGATGTGCGTCAGGGAGTGCAATGTAGGATGAGCTTGTCGAAATCGAGTGCTTACGTCCTCGACACATATAGGGTAACCCCAAGTTACCGACAACGTTTGCACACCCCTTTATTGATTACGTTTATTACCCATTGCTGTCTCCATATTTGCCTACAGCTCGGTGTTTGTATCGATAAATCAATTAAAGTGTTTGTTTCTCAAATTACCCTTTGTTTTGCTTAACAGACATTTCTGTTTAGAATAATTAGAAGATTTGAAAATCCTAAAGTGAATATAACTGGAAAGACTTTTCAGTGGATTTTCCTCTTCCTAACCAGTACATGTTTCAATATTTCTTTTGCTTTGAAAATTCTTCGATTGTCTTTCTGCACAGTTCTTTGTGAATCTTACTTGGTCTAACTAAAAAAAATCTTGCATAGAGTGAAAATGTTAAATTTCTCTGTAATAGAGTAAACTTAACTACCCTCGAGAAAGTTCAGTGCCATTTTTGAAAACACCCAAAATCTTCAACCTGATTAGCTTAACAGTGTGATTAAAACCTTTCACGACTCGCGCTATATTCTGTATCATTAGTGCTCGCACCGGATCCAACATTGTTCTCGACATAAGGAAGCGGTTGTTTCTTTTATAAAAGTATTCTTTATTTTGATAATAATATCAAATATAACACTTGTAACAAATAAACGCAATGACTACTACAACTACTAAACATTTCTACTAAATAGAAGTTGCAAAAAACTAGAGCAATTTTTTTTCTTACAGGTAAACTTAATATCGATTGAACCACTCAATATCATGGGCACAAAAATTGAGCATGACTAAGACAAACAAACTTTCGACATTTTAGACAATTATGTTTTGTTTTACTGTCTTTTTTGCAGAAATAGCATCTTTTTTTCGTTTCAGCTGGATAGTTAGGTTTTTCAACTTGTTCATTCACCATTCCTGCTACCTCCTGCCGACATTATCTCACTTCCCTTGGCAAGTTTGTCAATTGAGCACGGCGCCTTTGATGCTCTTCAGTAAAGAAACTCATGAGGTCTTTCAAGAACTGTCTTATTACCATTGATGGGTATTATCTAGATACAAAGTAAATGCAGGCAAACACTAAATTACTCACCACAACCTAGAAATTTTGATTTTGTAAACAAACAAATGTGGCAATAATAAACAACTGAAAAGCCAGCTTAGTTAGCGATGCACAAAAATGCTTCGGATCCTGTCATGTTGGCTTATTTATGACGGGTGAATGCTTACTTCCATCAAAAATTTTGACATCGTCTTCAGAGGATCCAAATCTAAAACTCTGTTTGTAAAGATTGTTTACTTTCATTGACTTCTACATATTCAAGAATTTGGACATCGCCACCCTCAGGGGAGTCTACCCCCAGATCTTTCTCAGAAGTGTTATAATCGTAGATAAAACGTCGTATTCGACTCGCACATAATGGGCATTATGTGCTCGTCACATTTCTTTTCGGGGTCTCCTTCTTGCTCGGTATCCGCTTCTTCCGTTCTTGTTTCGACGTTGTCCTTTTTGGGATCAAATTCTTCAACTTCTTAAAGAAGTCGTAAAAGACTTTCCTGCTTGGCCTCATAAGACATATAGATGGGTATCTAATCAGTATGCTACACCAGAGACCGATAAAAGTCAGAAACGTACCTTGAGAATTAATAGAATTCAGTCAAATTAAAAATAATCTGACACAGTAACGTTACTACTCGCGCCGCCAATTTTCGAATAAAAATAAACAGCTCAAACGTGACACCTCTTGGGTCAACTCGCCAACTAAACATAGAAAGCTACCGTGCATTTTAACCGCTTGTCTCACCCCTAACACTACCCACAAATAAACTGTGGGTACAGACATTTGAGTCGAGTCTGTGAGACTTAGCGCGAGTCGCACAGAGTTAAGCCGTAGTTACCCAAGGTACAAATGTATAAAACTATAAGTAAATATCAGTATGATAAGAAGTGAAAGTGTTCGAAAGATGAATACATAACTAGTTATAAAAAGACTGTGAAAATCTGTTGACCCAATCCAGAAAAATGTGGACAACCTGGAAAATCAGGCACAGGCCTGAAAAGTTTTGCTAAGGTCTCAGAGATTCAATTGACGTTATTATAAAAGAAGAGTTTTGTACTCACAATTCTTTTGATCTTGTTGCTTTAATTTTTAAAGAACACCTGCACCTCATAGGTACCTCTTGTTGAGGTCTAGCTGCCACACTCTTTAACCTTCTTATTGAAATTAGCAATTAGTTTGAGCTTCAACCTTTGCACAAAGGCTATACACAGAACGGGTTAAGCTCACTATCTAAGAATAAATTATTACATTCCACAATTGAAGGGGCCAATGCAAGAAGTGGACATGTCCATTTTTTATCGGAAATGAGTTATTTGTTTGGACATGTTCTTGAATCGTTACTGCATCGTTCTGAGCAAGAACTAGACTTCTGCCGCTAACACAGATCATATACGAGTGCGATGTTGGTTGTCTACCTACTAAGTACTGTGCAAGAAGTGGACATGAACTGGTCATGTCCAGTTTTTGCAAAGTATTGTGGGTAGTTGTGTACTGTGTACGTGACTACAACAGTGTGTTTATGTGAAGTGTAGTGTTATTGTTAACCTATTTATCGTGGTATTAAGTAGTGCACAATGAGTTCTTCATCAGAATCAGAGGAGGATCCTTATGCTGGTAGTGATTCTCAAACAGACCCTGAATATATACCATCAGAAGGTAGTGAAACTGAGGAACCTAACCTCGCTTTAAGGGAAGATAAAGGCAAGAAACGGTTAAGGAAAGAAAAGCAGTGGCAAAGAAATGTGATGAAGGAACGCAAAACTGCTGGCAAAGAATATGTTAATACTTTGAAACAAGTAGTACCAGAAAAACAACTAGGAAATGCATGTAACTGCAAAATGAAATGTTTTGACAGAGTTACAGCTGATACCAGAGTGGCAATATTTAAAGCATTTTATAAACTACCAAGCAAGGACTTGCAGGATGCATATTTATCTGGAAACATTGCCATAAAACAAGTTGCACAGCACAGAAAACGCAGCGATGAAAATAATAAACCAAAAAGTGTTTATTGTTCATTTTCTGTAAGTGGATATTTTGAAACCTACTTAAATTTATTCTGGTTATAGCGCACACATTTGTGAATGTCAAAGAGGGAGTGGAATGGTACTCACATTTTATCTGTTTTGGATTAGAGAAAATGCTACTAAAGTTTCTGTATGTAAAAATGCACTGCTTGCTATACACGGAATAAAAAAAGGTAGGATCAACAGAATAATCGACCACATGAAACTCAATGTGACTCCTCCAATAGACCGGCGTGGAAAACATAACAACAGGCCAAATCAAGTTACTCCTGACATATTAGCTCAGTTAAATGCTCATATAATGAGCTTTCCTAAATATAAATCACACTACAGTAGAACTGATAATTTACAAAAGTATTATCTATCACCATTGCTAAATGTTTCTAAAATCCATGCTTTGTACTTAGAAAAGTATGAGCCCGATCAATATAGAATATTATAGGAGAATAGGGACAATGAAAACTTTAAACCTGTAATAAAATACGAATTCTTTCGAAAATATTTTACAGAAAATTTTAATATTTCATTTGGAAAGCCTAAGTCAGATTCATGTGAGAAATGTGACAAACTAATGAACAAACTTCTAAGTGCTGAAACAGAAGAAGAGAAGAGACAGCTCAGGACAGAAAAAGAGTTACATGTTGCCAAAGCAGAAACATTTTATAAAGATCTCAAGGCAAAGACAAAACTGTGTAAAAATAATGATCATGTTGAAGTTATTACATTTGATTTCCAGCAAAATCTTCCGTTACCAGTTGCACCAGGTGGAGACGTATTTTACAAAATTCAAATGTGGGTGTACAACTTCTGCATTCATGTCGCAAGCACGGGTAAAAGCTACTTCTTTTTGTATGATGAAAAGCTTGCTGGAAAAGGACAAGATGAAGTTATCAGACTACTTAATTATTTCTTCAACAATATCCTTAGACCTGAGGTTACTGACGTCTACATGTTTTCGGACAACTGTGCGTCACAAAACAAATATTATGTCATGACGCAGTATCTTTACAGTCTTATTGAAACTGGTAAATTTAAATTTATCTACCAACGTTTTCCTGAACCGGGGCACAGTTATCTACCCTGTGATCGCAGTTTCGGAGCTATTGAACAAAGAAAACGAAGATACGACAAAATATACCTGCCAAATGAATACGCCAAAATTATTACAGAATCTGGAAAGAAATTTGTGGTTATTCCGGTTCAACAAAAAATGTTTCTGAATTTTAAAGACCACTTTTTACCAATGTTCAAAAATACTCCAAGCCGAAAAAATGCAAAGTTTACAATATTCAAATACAGAATCTTTCGTTATGACATTACCAAAATGCCAAACATTTTATGTAGTGTGTCAGTATCACTACAGGTGTATGAAGCATTTGATATAAAAAATAAAAACATATCTGTCACCATGCCGAATGATACCACTCTTTTGTATAATGAAAGAAGGAAAGTGAAACAAAAAAAGTTTGAGCATGTAATGACGTTAGCATCTTACTATGTGCCAGTAGCTGATCAATGGTTTTATGAAGATATAAAAAATTATCATAGAGAATTTGCTAATACAGAAAATCATTCGTCGTGCTCAGAATATGAAGAAAACCACTACTAAATTGAAATTTAATAATAATATAGATTGAATCACTGTTCTTACATATAAAAGTTTAGGTTTTCAAGAAATAAATATATTTCAAAAATCAAATCTTAATTTACTGTGCAAGAAGTGGACATCTCCAACAGATTTTTTTTTGCAGCCGTAAAAAAATATATAACGACTAACCATACGCGCTGAAATATCCACATACTAGTCATAAATAGCTACTATAAATCAAAAACTTGTTAAACTACAGTATTTAAGCTGCAAACGTTTTTTTCGTTTCCTGTAAAATTGTAAATTGTCGACATGTCCACTTCTTGCATTGGCCCCTTCAATTCTAAAATCTAAAAATTTAGTCTTGGTTCATTTGTACTACACAAACTTTGGAGTCTGGTTTCATCTTTTGTGGCAGCAACAGTAGTTTTCATAGTTAACGTGCTGTATATGATCATTTGAATAGTTTCATTTAAATTTAAACCAAAGTCAAAAACAATGAGATTTTATCTTATTTAATACCTCTAAAAAGAGCTCCAAATTAAATTTTTATTATGGCAATAAAATAAACGCAACCAAGAAGACATTAGCATTTTCGAATATAAAATCTTGTTTATTTATGCTTTGTAAACATAAACAAAATCAATACCTACTATATCTACTTCCGAATCAAGAAGACAGACATTTCCTGATCACATAAAATATTATAAAATATTCATTCTCATAAATACATTAAGATCCGGAAACTTTTCTACAAAATTATTTTTTTCAGTAGTAATATTTGTAGAATGTTTCTTGTTGTTAGAGTATTACATTTTCAAACATTTCTACCGTTGAGAAATTGTTCTTTTTGTCTTCTGACATTCGACACTTTTTGTTTCAGCAATTTACCTCCGTGTTACTGCTTACTCCCAGGCACTTCCACTGTCGCAGTTTTTCACTTTTGCCACTTACTCTTGTTTATATGATGTAGCTGTCACTCGATTCTAATAAAAATAATTTCTTAAATTTATTCTTTTTTGTTTAAATAGAGTTTACGTACATAAGGCCTTTAAAGATTTTAGTAGGTAGGTACGTAGACGATTCAAGATTTAACATTTTAAAAGATTTTCTATGTCGGTGGAAAACGTTGTGAGATTTTATTTTAAAAAGAAAAATAAACCAGGTTATTAAATAAAGTCATGCTCGATCTAGCAGGAAATGTAAGTCGACCAAATAAATTTCCCAAAGGAACCAATATCACTTCTAGATGTTTTTTTTATTAAAATTTTTAAGTTTTGTTTGAGTTATATTTCAGAATAGCTTGGTATGCTTTGTGTATAAGAAGTTATAAAATTAAGTCGCGTTGTTATAGAATATTTGGAACAACATGCATAACTTAAATGTAATAACTGCAAAGAGGTGCCCAGTTTACTTATTAAGCATGCTATTCCTAAAGATAGCAACCACATAGCCCCGCATTAATCGATCTGTCTAATATTATCTTAACATTACTGTAAATAATGTATGCTGCTCATGTAGGTATACGGTAAGCAAAATGAACATCACATATAATCCAGGTAATCAATCCCTTTTCAAGTAATTTTCCACGGGGTTTGCCTAGAAAATTATTACTCTATTATAGTAAGCTAGATATAAAAAACTGCAGGAAATAAGTTTTTACCGCTTCCGTACGATATATACCGTAAAAACTGTTAAAAAGGTACACTTCAGTAAAACTTGCAATTTTATAGCTGCATTATCTATAAAAACTTGAACTTATCTGCCATGAAAAGGAAACTCTACCTATTTCTTTTATGAAAGTATATTTGGAGTAAGTACTTGAAAGTTTTATAGTATAAAACAGTAAAGGGCAACACTGTTGCCGGTATTTCTAAGACTATAATACAACTTAACTTGTGGATAATCGTTAGAATTTACATTTGAAGTGTTCTTTTTCAACATAATGTAGATACATGAATTTATTTTGATATTAAATCATTAATTGTCAGCGACTTTTGGAAGACCTACACTATTCTGAATATTTGTTCGAGTTTTCCTCATTAATTAGCCATTTTCACTTGCCAATTAGAACGTTTTTGTGTGTTCTTAAATTTGATTTAAATTTTGCACTTTCATTTGTGTTTAGTTATGTAACAATCACCAAATCTACATAGACCAGAACTGTGTTTACTCATTGATTATCCTGTTAATCAATAAAAGTCATTTATTCTAACAAGAAAAGACCACAACATCAAATTCGCAGCTTGAAATACCAAATGAATGAAAGTCGATTAGCTGTGGGGAATTAACACGTTTCCGTCTATGTATTAAAGGTATTTAATTTGTATCGAGTACTTTCATTCTAAGTGTACTTACAGATGTGAGTTTGTAAAAAATTCCGACTCCTTTATTAAGGTTAATAAAGTGTTATTTGTAAAATGTTAGTCTGGAAACCGACGAAGTTTCTTTAAGTTCGTGGTTAGCTGTAATATCGTTTTAAGATCCTTCAGTTCGTTTTCTTTTGCCTTAAGAATGTTTTACTTCTACTACTCTGTACGACAAGTTAAAATAACAAACTGCCGTCAAGATTACTTTATTTAGCAAAAATCTTTCAACATTATTAAAGATGTTAAGACTCTATTCAAATGTATTTAGCTAAATGTCGTGTTATTATAACACGTTTGTTTTGTAGAATCTTTAAATCTTTCCATTTCAAGAATTTTTAGAAACTGCCATGTTGGGAATCGCTTGTTTTCGTGTGCGTTGCTCTTTCCGCCAATGAGATCTGAGAGTGTCGTTAAAAACCACGATGTTTTTACTAAGATTAATTCGGTATTCAATTTTGATACAAGTAAGGACAGCGCCGGCGTCGTTTCACTCTCGAGGAGTTGGTTTCATGTCGTTTTCGGTCCTTTGAGTCAGGCTGTTCAAAAGTAATTTTAAGTTTATTGTTTTGTGCTTCTTCCGCATACGTTTTCGTATAAATAAAGGTAAGCTAAGCTAGTAATTTTTGTTAAGAAAAACGTTATGCAAAATCTCTTGCCATGGAATTAATTCTAGAACTGGTTTTGTTTATAGATGATAGGGAAGTTCAAGAGACATCAAGTCGAAATACAAATAACTGTGGGGTTCCTATTAAAGTTATTTATTATCTGTTCCAGCTAGAAGATAACTGATGTGTGTAACATCACAGTGATACAGGTAGGTTCCAAATTATTCTGTAAAATTGTGATCCCCGTGAGACGAGTTGCTGTTATGATTGAAGCTGAGCTGATTTGTATAAAGTAATGCTTTTCTTTTATAATTTCTTGTAAGGTAAATTTTTTAAATTTCCGTTTTGAGCTTGAGATTGAGCTGTGACGTGTCACTTTTTGACTTTATCTAGATTTTACTGATTTTGAGAATTGTGCATTTTGTGTATGTGTGCATGTTTGAATTTTTATTGTGTTGCTTCTTAATTGATTTCAAAACACTTCAAACAGCTTCAGTTTTTGTAAGTCAAAAAGCAGATTATAAATATAAAGCTGCAAAACTACAGTTTTCAAGCACACACTTCTTACATTTGGTACACTCTATACTTGCATCTGTCCGATTCTCTATCACTACCTCTAGTATCTGCGTTACGGTTGTTCTACAAATTTTCGAGATGGCTTAAAAACAAGCAGACTCATTAAGCATTTAAAATCAAATCTAATATCAAGAAAGACAAAACTAAAAATATACAAAACTCTGATGAGAACGGTACTCGTCAAAAACCTGGGTCATGACGCAAAATGATGAAAGGCTCCAAGGCACATTTGAAAGAAAAATACTGCCACATATACATAGTCAGGTCATAAGTTCTGCCTCAGACTTTATTGTCTTTTTATACGATCTAGGTAACCGTTGAAAATAAATAAAGATATGTCACTTAATGTTCTGTCATTGTCAACCGTTCTGCGATAAGTTGTTGAATAATAATGGAGTGAAGTAAAAAAATGATCGTATTGCCGTAATTGCTTTATACAGCTGTGCGCCTTCAGCAACAACAATTTTTAAATTATCGGAAAATTTGAAACTCACACAAAAATGTGTTTATCGCACCAGCAAGCAATACACTGAAGTCTCCTCTGCTGCTGACAAACCACGCTCTGGTCGGCCTTGCACTATTCCAACACCAGCAGTCATAAAAGCTGTTGAAGCTCGTATTCACCGAAATCCTAAACGAAAACAGAAGTTGATAGCTTTGCAGATGTATTTTTCAAGGAAATCCTTAAAGAGAGTTATTAATGAGGACCTCAATCTTCATGCTTATGTAGAAAAAAGGGCCATCTTTTTACATCACGTTAAAAAAAATTAGGCAAGAAAGAGCGAAGCTGCTTCTACGTCGGTACGCAGAAAACAAGCATCAAGCAATTCTTTTCACAGATGAGAAACTTTTTACTATCGAAGAACATTTTAACAAGCAAGATGATAGAATGTATGCTCATATCAGTTCTGAAGCTGCCAAAAAGGTTCCTGTTGTTCAACGAGGTCATCGCCCTGCATCTGTGATGGTTTAATTGGGCGTTTCTTATCTGGGGGTCACACAAGTTCATTTTTGTCAAAAAAGCGTAAAACCTGGGGCTAAAGAAGACAGTTTAGAGGAAATTATAAAGTCTCTGGGTACTACTATGTTTAAGAATGAGCACTGAATTTTTCAACAGAACTCACCACCAGCTCACAAAGCAAAATGGTTTTGTCGCGAAAATATCGACTTTATTAGACATGAAAATTGGCTTTCATTAAGTCCAGACCTCAATATCTTAGACTATTAGATTTGGTCACACATAAAGGAAAAAGTCTGCTCTACAAGTCACAAAAATTTGAAGCAGCTGAATGCGTCTCTGGTAAAAGCAGTGTCCAATATTGATATGAATATGGTACGTTCTGCCTTGAAGATTAAAAGCTCGTGTACAAGCACGTGGAGGCCATTTTGAATAAAATGTAAATTGATGTGTTTATAGTTCTATTACAGTTCATACTCTAATAAAATTTTGTTCTTTGATTTCATTTGTTTTATGCAGTGTTGCTTTTATCTTAGGACCTGATCACCTTCATCGTGGCATACACGCAAATGGCGAGTGGCGACGGCTCTACAACTATGAATTGTACCGGGAATATAATGAGCCAGATATACCAACAGCTATAAAAGTAGGAAAGGTAAGATGAATGGGATACGTTAAAAGGAAAACAGAGACAGAGCCGGTAAAACAAATAGCCAGACAAGTACCAGTAGGAAGAAAATCAAAAGGGAGGCCAAAGACTAGATATATGGATCAAGTGAAGAGAGGCATAAACACATTTAACATTCAAAATTTAAGTAAAGCAAAGAATAAATGGAAAAAACTTCTTAAACAGGTTGAAACTCTATAATGGGTTGTAACATCAATGATGATGATGATGATGAAAAAAAAACACGCATTAACAGGTCTTTTTTTATTATTCCGAAGTCCTTCCATCTATTTCTCTGCCTCATATAGAAATATCGACATTATGCCCTGAATATGCATCATTATAGAAATGGAGTTTTCATTTCCAGCTGCTTCCATTTATTGTAGTTGCCCCATCCCTTCCCGTCACAACTCTGCTTTCAAGTTCCAACAAGATCCAGAAAGCCAACAACTTGCCGAGGACCAAGTAGACAGGCGCACCGCGAGGTGAGTTGCGGTGCAGTCGTAGTATGAGTCGACCCGCCGAATCTCCACACTTTCCTCCTGACCGGGTCAGACATGTTTTAAGCGAAAAGTATCCAATTACCCATCCCTTCCCGCCCCCGACCGCGTGCAGCAGCGTTCACCACCCATACCACCAAAATGCATCAAGGCCGAAAAGGCATCTGCCTACAGTGGCCTCTGCTGCTACGAAGCGAACTCTTTACAATATTCTATGAACAAGTTTTTGTCAATCATCAGCCCCAAGTACTTTCATAACTTGCTACATTTTATGATTCTGTTTTTGCCTTGTAGGACTGGTTCTCGTGCCAACCGGCCTGTATTTATAAATCTTTTCGTGTCTCTCTCTAAGGTGTAGTGTAGATGGTTCCTCTTTGACCACCTTCGGTAAGCTAAACCACTCTCCATTTCTTCTCAACCTTTATTGCAGACAGGCCTACTAATAAGATGATCTGGTCATCTGCAAGCACCTGGTAGTCGTTTAACATTCGAAAAGTTATAAGATCTGAGAATCTCTTGTCAGCTAGCATGGTAACACTAATTGCAGCTTATATTTACTTCCTTTTGCTCCATATTTAAAAAATTTGGTCTTATCTATTGGTTTATAATTTTTGTTAATAAGATTGATGGAGCGAATAAATTGTTATGGTGTGTAACTTTTTCAACGATTCACTAATTTAGTGGGCTTTATAACAAAGATAACTGGAAAACAATTTTGTTGAAATAGGTATGTAAACGTTAAAATAAACATGGTTATGACCTGTAGCAGCATCGAACTGATAATTAATTAAGGGGGCGTAGGTGTATTTAAGTCAAAAAAGAATGCAAAATCGTTTGAAAACCACTGGGCTAGGCAAAATGTTTTGCATGGATTTTGCCATTTTCGATTTTCAGCAGCAGCAAACAGCTTTTTCATTTTTTTACGTTTTGTCATTCTAGTCTATTACGAGATATCGAGCTGTGATGTGTCACCGTGATTGGAACTTTTTGAGTTTGCCTAAATTTACTGATTTTGGGAATTGTGCAAAATTTTGATTGAACCAAACATAGGGCTACGCAAGATTTTTTGTTCGGAATTCGCCACTTTTGACTTTAAGCAGCAGCAAATGTTCTTTTAATTCTTCTATGTGCAAATACAGCATTAAAATCGGATTTATATTATTACAGTTAGCATATTATGTAAGTGAGAATTTCCCATATAATAAGCAAAATTGTCCCATTTTAAGCAAAATTCAAAAAAAACAAACAGAACCATTTCATTATTTTAGATGAGTAAGACACTAAGGGAAGTTGTTTTTGTAAATGAGATTTTATTGTTAGTTACTAGCTAATAGCGGATGTATTTGATAATTTAAGTCTGATTTTATCGCATGTGGTTTATTTACGACAGTACTTATTGCTTTCACAAACGCAAAATTTTCAAATAAAGTGAAGTATTCATTATCATTTAAGCAAGAAGCTTTTCTTTCTAAACTTGTTATAATAATTACGACTTTACTTCAAAGTTGATCGAGATGTATAAAAGTAGACTGACGATACTGTCTTAGGAAGAACATTGCTAAAAGTTGTTCTAGTCTTGGAGTTAATTCGAGAACTAACTTAAAGATATTTAACCGACCAGAAGTCTAAATACAAATAATAAATGCTGTGTTATTCATTCGATTCTTGTGTTGTACTTGGATAGAATATTTATTGTCTGTCGCAAATAAAGGATAACTGATTGGAGTGGTACAGGTAGGTACCGACGTACTCTGGATTTTTGTGATCTTCGTGGGACGAGTTTCTACAATTAGTTTGTAGAGTAAATCACTTTGTTTCCTTTTTGTTAAGAGTTTTCGAGCAATTTTATAAAACACCAGGTTGAAATCTTAGGTAAGGTGGATTTTACAAATTTTGAGACCCTGCCCTTTTCGCCTTTAAGCAACCGCGTGCATCCTCTTAATTTCTGCACAGTGCTTTTAATTGCTGTGGATTTAAGGTCATTGCACGAATGTAGGCATACGTTTAAAAGTCAGTAAATGTTTTAGAGCCTTCAGATCTTTATTTTAATAATATTCACATTTTTTTTATTTTATTTAAATTTAGTATTGATATGTTATGAATGATACTAATTTTTTAGAATATCAAGCCAGTATTTTTTCTAGCTTGTACTGAACTGAAATGGTTTTCTTAAGTTTTGTGACTGATGAAAAGGATTAGAGTTAATCGTATTTGTAGCTTTTTAACCAAGAGGGCTTTATTTTAAAATATAGCTTCACTCATAGTTGATTAAACTGCATAACAGTAAATTTACAGTTGTTAGATAATAATTTTAAATTTCTTGAAGAAGGAGGTGTGAAAATTAAATAACAATGATGAAAAATATATATTTTACAGTAAGTAAAAACTAACACCAAGCCTCTTCACAAAAGTCGCCCAACGCAATTTTCAAAACAACTACGAAAGTCTTCGAAAGCTATTCTGTTCAGCACCAGGAACAGTTGCTTTGAATGTATCGTCAAATCTGTTTCTCTTCGTCGCAGACTTTAATGTGGTGAACAGTAATCAGGACTGTACAGTACATGAGGGAGCGTAAGAATTTGTTTTTGGCTAAATCATGATGTAAAATTCATCCGTTCTTTGTTAAGTCTGGTTTAGCTCTCACCCTCCACCCATCAAATTCCACCAAAGCGCATAAATGTTCCACATTGGAGATAGTGTGAACGATAACAGATGTACCCATCCTTTCGTCATCTCCGACGGATTTTCGTCGATCTTTAAAGCGATAAGCTTATTCTTACACAGCTGCCTATGATAAACTATATTCACCGGACACACTATGAGATTTATTCAGAATTTCAACTGGCACTATCAGCCATTTTCGCGACACGCATGTAATGGGCACTAGCGTTTTCCTCCTTCTGACTCAACAGCAAAGAACGCTATCAACTTAAAACTTGGTAGGTACACCAAGTTTAGTATCTGTCTGTATCAGTACGCTAAAGTTGGTTTCGCGCCATTTGCAACACCAGTCGTTAAAGAAAGTCTTGTTATCTAATTGCCATGCCCTGTATACCAATGTTTGTAGCTTAACGTTACTATTTTGGTCGTTGTATTTTAGGAAAATAATTATTTTATTGTTGGCAAGAGCAATAAATTTTTTTCTCAAGATTCTAAGTAATTTAAACACGTCAACAACTTGGGTTTTTCAAACTATGTTGTTATTGTTGGAAAACTCTAATCTGATGTATTTTAAATCCTAGATCCCATGTGGAGTGTATTTGCTTTATATCAGATGACGCAATTCTTTTGTTAGGTAGACCTAAACGTCATGCGTGTATAAAATTTAGCGAGAATTGGAAACCTCTTGACAACCTTACGATTGGCATCAAGCGAAGCAAAGACCGCACGCTGTATGTGGCAAGTCTGTAACTCTTCGGGCATCGCAATATGGAAGTAAAGTCTCGAACTAACATTAAAACTTACATAACTGTAATATGTTAAAGAGCACATCCACCCTCCCAGAACATACTGTTTAGCTATAGATATGCTCGTAATGAACAAAAAATTTTATTTTTAGCATAAACAAGCAGTATAACGTATGAAAAAAGCGCAGACATGAGCGAACAGTGATTTAATCTTCATAGGACGACGATACTACAAGAAACTTTAGCAAAATGACCATTAGCATGTAGGTACTTTACTGTCAGTCTTGTTTTTTGCATAAATGTGTTTGAATTGAAATAAATATATTGAAATGTCGACTTTGTTTGCTCTCCCAGCAGGTGGAACATGAAAAGCATATATTTTTGGATTTTTTGGCTTGTCATTACTATTATCAGGAAGACCGTCACGCTTGATGATTGTTTAAAAAGGAAACCAAATAAGTTAATTACGTGTTGATTTTTTCATGTCATTATAGTTACAACACTGAACAAATTTTTCTTTAATTTCAGTAGATGTGTAGCTTTTTAATCCCTTATGTATCTAAAAATTAGAAGAACATGTATAACATAATTTTAGTTTCAAACCTATCGGTTATAGTACATCAGACTCAAGTATTCAATACTTGAGAGAAAAGACTTTATGACCCAGCTGAATTACCAGACAATTACCAACAAAATTCTAACAGGACCACATTTCAGATATTATATGAGAAATAAAAGGACTGACTGACGTTATGGGCAGTTAAAACTTCATTATAAATTTAATTTCCGCAAAGGCTGGAACTTTGTAACTTTGATCTTTTTTACTGAACAATATTAATAAAAAGTAATAAAACCCACTCAATTTTTTTATTTCCTTTTCCTCCGTTTCCAAACATAAATCAATCCAAATTACTCGTTTTTCTAACCACTGGTTCAGCACCAAAAATGTTATATTTTGTTTGTATTGCCCTAATAAAATACTAAAATAAATACATGTAATTGACGAGTTCAAATACAGATGGCTTAAATCGTTTCAGATCGCTTTTACCGTCATGCGCACAGGTAATGCGTTAAAATATTAAATTTTCAAAGACCCTTTAACATTTTGTCCGTTTGCCATTTTAGAAATGTCTACCTCGCTATAAAAATTAATCCTGTTTTTCCCAATCAAATTGTCCGTCTCGTTTGAATTAAATTCGTCACGGCTAACAATTTTGTCTGATTACATTAACTTCATTTCTGTATTCTGTTTTACCAAAGAGTGTGAACTGAATATCCTGAAACCCTGCTTGATAAGCTGCTAATTTATTAGATGAGCTTTTATGTTTGCTAGTGACGCACGTTGAAACGAAAATAAATTTTAACATCAACAACCCTTGACACTTCAATAAAATGAAAATAATAAATCAAGGGAGGTGTTTTCTAAAGGAATAAATTCTACAGCAATAATATTTAGAAAAAACCAAATATAGTTCAGATCTTGTTTAATATTGATTTGATTGTGAGAATATTTCGTCTGTTAAATGACTGCTGAAATGAGTGGACAGTCATTAATCAACAATGGCCTGAGTGCTTCATGCATATACATTATGATTAATATTTTTTGTCAATAAAATTAGAAATTTTAATTTTTTTAACTCGATTATCGCGTACAACACTCAATCTTCTTATGGTTTATCTTTACTCAAAACAGATTAAGAAACAAGCAATATTGATTTTGAGCTGTACTAGATTAGTTCAATTCCTTTGCTGCCATTACTTACATTCCCTAAAACTTTAGGGCGTTGCTTAAGAACAAAGCATTAGTTATTGATGTCTAATCTCTTTAATCAATAATGCTTAAATATTTAAAGTTTCTCCTGCTTACACCGAGAGTTAACTTACGTATATTATAGTATTACGCGTTATTGTTTCCTTCCTTTGCGGCAGAACGTAAATTTGTTAATGAAGTGCCGTAAATAAGTTAGTCCTTAAATTAGTAAGCACAGTAAAGTAGTCCTGCTTCGCCAGGAACTTAACTAGACGGATCGAGGTTTAGAAAATTATGTACGTGCTACTCTTACAATAAGTAAGATCAACTACACATTTGTTAGGCAGAAAAGCTCTGCAGTATAGAAAAAAACTTTAATGCTTTATACATCTTATTAAGTAATTAAACATTTTTGAAACCACTTATTTTCCTAAATAACGTTTATATTCAGCCTTTTAGAAGCACCCTTTGTACAAGTACTCTAACAATTTAAGCTGACATGACGTAAAGGCTCTAAAGTTTAATCGTCTGGAGTTATTTCAGGAATATATTAACGATATTACGTCAAACTAATATTGATACCATTTCCCCAGAGGGTACAAGAATTGCTCTAGTTGGATAAATTTGATTTTACCTGTCTCAACCTTAAAAGTCAGCTGATTGAACAATCCTTTATGTTGAAATGTGCTTCGCATGAGAAAATGAAAAATCTAAACTACAAATTAAAGATGTAATCTTAAGAAAGAACAATAACTGTTTGTCTGCACTAGACAGAAAGTTTTATAGAGGAGACAACGTAAGGAATTCGAATCTGATTATAAATTCTAACTTAATTTTTATTTTAAAAAATTATTAGATAAATACATTCACTTAAAGCATAAGTACTAACTCTTTCTTAGCATTCTTTACTCATTAGATTTATGTAGAATCCACCCCTGAAATTATTTTAGTAATAAGAAATTGTTTCTTTCTAGTTGTTAATCTAAGTTTTGTCTAAGTATAAATTCACTTTTACATTCAATCCCTTTATACAGTGATGTTTCTTTACATTTACTTCTTTCTACTAAGTCATCTTGTAAATTAGATTTTATTCTTTTTTTTTCTTCTTCTGTGTTTTCCGCTTGAAGAACCGTTAATCTTCAATCTCTTTTTACATGACACTTAAAACTTTTCGCCTAGTTGGCGTTACCTCAATTGGTTTTCAAATGATGTGGGTAAAGTTAAAAAACCGAATCAACCATGTACATGACGTTTATCATCAAAGCTCTTTAATGGCTGTTTCTGAGCATCTCGAATTGGTTCTTCTATGGTCCACCATCCTTTTGTGGGCCTATTTAGCTATCAGCTATGATGGAGGATAGCTTTGCGCGTCAACTTTTCCTTACTGCTAATTCAAGTTTAGTTTTGTCTACAACTGCGACTGTGACTTTGGTAGTCTCTGAAACGTAATCAAGTTTGGTACTTTATTTATAGTCAGTAAAATTTTAATATTTATTTTTTGTTATTAGATCACAAGATCCAGATTATACCGTATTACTTTAAAATCGTCCGGTTCCAATTTGCAAATAAACATTGAAGATGAATCTACAAAAAGAATTAGGCAATTGTCAATATGCAGACGATTCATCAGAGTTTTTACTTTTCTTTCCGCTTAACCCAACGTAAAAAAATAGAGAATGCAGAGGTCAACTTTAAAATCAATACCTTATTTATTTATTGGACGATAGACGTACGAGGGACGTCTGAAAAGTTTTCGACCTCAACGTGAAGATGGCAGTACTCGTAAATAAAAGCTACTGAATTTCGTTGTTCATCTGTTGACAGTTACTCACCAAAGTTTCAGCCATTTTGAACGCGCAGTTTTTATGTGACAGTCGTTTGAGTGAGTTGATGTGAGTTTTTTTGTGAAAATGGACAAAATCGAGTATCGAGCTGTCATTAAATATTTGTTTTTGAAAGGCAATACGCCTTCGTAAATAAAAGATGAGTTGGATTCTGTGTATGGGGACTCTGCACCATCATTTACCACAGTGAAATTTTGGGCTGCTGAATTTAAACGTGGCCGTAAGAGCTTGGGAGACGATGAACGTTCGGGACGTCCAAAAACTGCAACTACCGACGAAAACATCGCCAAAGTTCACCAAATGGTGCTAGACGATCGCCGAATTAAAGTGAGAGATAGCAGAGGTTATGAACATGTCAGAAGAACGTGTTTGTCACATATTAAATCAACATTTAGGCATGAGAAAGCTGTCCGCGCGTTAGGTGCCGCGTTTGCTCACGTTAGACCAAAAACGTGTTCGAATGAATATTTCCAACGCTCTTTTGGCGCAGTTTAGGCGAAATAAATCCGAGTTTTGGCGCCAATTAATTACTGCAGATGAAACTTGGATACATCATTATACGCCCGAAACAAAAATACAGTCCAAACAGTGGACTGCAAATGGGGAACCGGCTCCAAAAAAAGCAAAAACTGTTTTTTCGGCTGGGAAAGTGATGGCGACTGTTTTTTTGGGATAGTCATGGAGTTATTTTAATCGATTATCTTCAAAAAGGAAAAACCATTACAGGAGCATACTATGCATCATTACTTGACAAGCTAAAGGCAGAACTTGCGAAAAAACGGCCACATTTGCAGAAAAAGAAAATCCTGTTTCACCAAGACAACGCACCGTCTCACACCTCAGCGGTTGCCATGGCGAAAATCCACGAATTACGGTTTGAACTGCTTGACCATCCGCCTTACTCACCAGATCTAGCCCCAAGCGACTTCTTTTTGTTCCCTCATCTAAAAAGTGCGCTCGGAAGACAAAGATTTTCGTCAAGTGAAGAGGCAATCCCCTTCGTGAACAATTATTTTGCAGAGAAAATGCCGAGTGCTATTTGGATGGGTTACAGAGATGGGAGCATCGCTGGGAGAAGTGTGTAGAGTTACAAGGAGACTATGTTGAAAAATAAAAAAAAATTTTCAGAAAAAATGTCTTGTATCTTTGTTAGGTCGGAAACTTTTCAGACCACCCTCGTAGAGCTTCCACAGTGTTTAAGGCAAACCCCCTTCTTACAAGATTTTTTAAAACCGACACCTTCTCGTACGCTCATCAGTGGCGTGCAGCTTTATTCGAGTTTAGCAACTATTTCAAAACATCCTGCATTGAACGTATGAAGATATCGCAAGCACAAAATTGTTTCTTACTTTAAAACCAACGATCTATTTGATGCTGAAATCCGATTCGCTCTGGCTGGCGACCTCTGAATTTTCCCTATTTAAACCAATGTAAAATAATAGAGAATGTAGAGGTTTCTTGCAAGAGCTCTGCTGACCTTGCATATCTCCCAATTTGGCAAAGGTCCCAGCTACCTTTCTACGCGAAAAAGACGTTAATCGCCCTATTGCGAAAGGCGTCAGTGGCGTATGAAGTCAGGATACATTCTTCGCTCCTCGGCTCGTTCCGGATAAACCGCAGACGATATAGAAAAATTAGTTACACCATGGGCATCACTAGATGGGGCCTCAGCGATCCCCATTTTAAAATCAGATGCAATTACCTCCCTCCTCATAAATCAGGATTTCTCCCATTTAAGTTTGACGCAGGTGGTAGATATAGAACTACGCAGCGCATCGATTGCTACGCGTTTTGCAATTAACTACCTATAAATAAGCGCTCCAGGTGGGGTTAAAAGAAGTTCCGACCTTCCAGCTCCAGACTCAGAAATTTCGAATTTCTGAGATTTTTTTATTGAAACTTGTGTAGAGGCGGCAACCTACACCGACGACATGAATTTTATGGCCCATCCTTCTTTTGCACTAGTTTTGGTTCTCGCTTTTTGACTCGAAAAATGGCTTTTCTTGGGATACCAACTCCAATATTTGATTACAGACAATTGATGAGGCTATCCACTGACGCAAACCGTTTCGACTAAGTACCACAAATAAGGGCGCTATAAAACGTCAAAAATACATCAAGCCCTTTTGTTGATGTAATTGTACCGACAAACAGTTGAAAATAGGTCGACTGCATTCATATGAAAACCTATACTTTAGCCTACATAACAAAAGAAGTTTTATGTCGAAACGACTCATAGTTCCCTAGGCACAGCACAAAACGTTTCATTTTTGGTTTTCCGATGGTAGAGGTAGAAAAAAAAATGCGAATTTCCGCACAGCTATTGAGAAGGATCGATTCTATATAGGATTCGAATAGGAAGCGTTTCGGACAATTCAGAGCATTTTTGTGAACTTCGGAATTTGGCGTCAAGCCAGACCTGCACGCGCCGTGCTTACGTTTCGAACGGGAATTGTTTTTGCCTTCAGGGTACCTCAAGATACCCTAAGTATGCATGCCGTATTCAATCCTCTTATCTCTTCTTTTCCCTCTATAATTTTTTTTGTTGGAAATGGAAAGCCCTATGGCACTATGGTAAACATCGTATCAAAAGGTGTATCGATATCTCTTAAAAACACAAATCGCTCGACACGTATGGAACCAACCACGACTTAGGTTAGATCAAGACAATGTTCGTTCTCAGTTCCTATGAGGCAATTAATAAAAAACTCTTAAATGCATATCACCACTAGACCCTATCGATTGCAACCGGTCCGGTTGATTAACTGTTGTTGTGGGTTTTCTACATTCTTTTAATCCATTAGAGTTGACGAACTTTTTTAGTTTATTTATTTTTGCTAGCGGGACGCAGGGTATAATCGAATGTTAAACTTTCACAGCTGTGACTTGTATTCAGCTTTACTTCACTATAGATCATGTTCAAAAACTGATAAGGGTTGGATTTTTTCACGATTCCGTGATTGCACATTTAATTTTACATTTAATTATTACCTTGGAACTTTCCCTACGTTTTATCTTTGATATTCGGATAAATAGTCAGGTCTAAAGAAATAAATGGTTATGTAAATTCTAACTTGTTCATTTTTTTAAAGATAGCCCATGTGTGGTTGATTTTCTGTTTTTGGTATAGCCAAAATAAACTAAAGTTGGGATTTCTACTTGTTAAGCTTTTTCGGTTCCATCTCTGTTTCATTGTACTTTTACAATTATGTTCTTGTGAGATTTGAGATTTTATTGGTTACTGCTTTTATCGTTGCTACTTGATCATAGTGTGGGTTATCAGAAATTACATCTCTTAGTTTTCTTTTGTTTAGTTAAGTTTTTTAATTTTCAAGAACCGAGATTTCCGTTGGTGGGAACTCGTTCTTGAGATGTTTGAATTGCGCTTTACATTTAGGCAAATCCACTGTGGCAGAATTCGTCGCCAATGCAGTGCGTCGTAGTATTTGTAAGAGGGTTGCATATTTTCTCAAGTTTGTGACAAGCCTCAACTCAGCGAGGGTAAGCGGGTTTTGTTCTTGCTTTTCTAAGTCTCATGGTAGATTTTTTTTGGCTTTGTTTAACTTGTTTCCCGCACCTAGAATTTAAGGGTCGGTAGCTAAAAATGTTTTTTCTGACACAACGCCAGATTAGTTGCTGGGGAAGGTAGCGAAAACTCAAGGCTTCGTTCCATTCCCGATCATATTGTCCAACGTAGGGTTTCTCTACGCGCAAGTGAATCTCTGGTTGATCCTGAAGGAAGATGCTGCTGTGATTATTGTACATCTGGGACACCTGTTCTATTATCTCAACATGGTCATCATTAAATTTAAATTTTAACAATTCTGTTTATAGCATTTAAATTTATTCTGCTCCTTATATTTACCGTTAGATTAATTTTATTTCAGCAAAAAAAGAGATCTTAGAAAGCATGGGTTAAGAGAGGTATTTTTCTTTTATTTTTCGTAGTTTGTTGTAGATTTGTCTCGGGTTCCACTTTTTACAGCGCTGTAGAGTTTTTTGAATTTTGAACTCGTGTTTTTTCTCTCTTGATTGTTTGTTTCTTAGGTTTGTGTGTTTTAAATTTTTATTTTACAAATTGTAAAATTATAAACTTTTCTCTATTTAAAAACTTTTGTGTTTTATTAATTGCATGACTCCTGATTCTCACTCAAGGTCACCCACTGAGGTTAGCCAGTCTAAGATCAGTAGCGTCTTAGTTAACTAGAGTTATTTTGTATGTGACGCAAGGTTACGTTACAAGCTTTATATCTAGGAATTAATATCGTTGCATAAATCTGTTTATTTGGGTTTGTCAAACCAAAAGGACAATACTAAATTATTAAAATATTGCGTGGCATTCTACCCATACCACATCAGCATATTAGCATTGCAACCTGAAACCTGGAACACCCGCCTTACTCTGCTTTGTCAGTTAGCAGTGCTTTTTTTT
>VTPC01001268.1:0-61140 GCA_011009095.1 Ignelater luminosus
AACGATTTATCAAACTCAATGTAAATAAATAGCTTGATGCCGGTGTATATTTCCTGTTCACGCAAAATTGGTGAAGGAAAACAAGAAAAGCGCTTTAACGTTGCTTTACAAACACGTAGTTAATTAAATTAAAATAAAATTGTACTAATCGGACATTTTAATGTTATAGTTTTTGCTTTCCCATTAAATTCAATCTTCTCAACTTAAGGAACAATAAACGAATTTTATTCTCCGTCCGAGCTTTCGACAAAGGTATGTAAATTGAGCCAAATGGTATAGTAAGAACTACACATAAATAATACAATAAAACAAATAAATAGCTTTTAAACAGTTTTTCTCTATGCATGTATTTAATTCATTTTTAGAATATTCTGTTTTATAATTTGAGTAGTTACACTGTTGAATTTTTGTGTGCTTTATTATATTACATTTGCTTAAAATAAGGTACGCTGAAAATTCATTCACTGACAGAGATATTTTTAACGAACTGCAGACAGTACTAATAAGTGTTTGTGAGTGTGATGGTATAAAATTATTTTACATTAATAACCTTACACTGTACATGTATACATATTCATTTACTTGCTCAAAATTCCTATTTACATTGATATTAATTAATTACAGTGTTGAATATGTATTATTTTCTCTCTTTGGTCCGTTACTTTCCAATAAAAGCAATTCTACAGGTACAAACCATAACATTTTTTATTATCATTTTTATCAATGTCTTTATTCTGATGTTTCAGTACTAACTTAGCAATGAAATTAATTTATTTTTACTTGTACACTTGGAGTGCAGCAAAATAAAAGGTGAATTCCTTTTTGTTATGCAAACATTGATAAATTATGATTGTCAAAGATATAAAAATTGTAAAACCTAAAGATAAAGGATAAATATGTTGCGTAAATATAGATATCTATCACAATGTAATATATTAATTATTCTTTTTGCGCATCAACTGAATATCAGTTGTTAGAAAATACAGCCTTGTTATAATACATTATTATTATTATTAGTATTTCTTATTAAATAGTGACTTTGAAATAATAACCTTAACCTGTGCCGTAATAAGTTAATGATGTATAGTATTAAACCTTTTCCTTACACTAAAAAGTATTTTCTAGCATTTCTTGACATTCTAAAAGATGTCCTTGGAAGCACATATTAGTAGCACAACTATATCTTTTCTTTTTTGCACTATTATCTTTATTTTGTAGCATTTGAATTATTTTGCATTTTTATTGTGAAGATGCCATAAATAACTCAATAAATATATTTGTTACTTATTTAAAACAATCAATAGACCCATAGAAGAAGAGCTCGACATAAGCAGCTAATATTCATAACTGGGATAAGTTGATAAGTCATTAATCATGATATGGTATTGAGCAAATATGTGATCTGATAATGTCAATTAACAAATAACTACTAGAATTGTACACTATACTAACATGATATTTGAAATATCTCGATCGCTACTTATGTAATTTAAAGACAGCAACATCTAAAGAAGCAGTCCAATGATTATTGGCTTTGCGTCTTGAAGAATCTTGCCTATGAACAAAGTTCTCCCTCCCAAAATGTAACATCTGTAGAAGTTAAATTGACAGAAGAAAAAAATAAAAATCTTATCTAGAGTAATAAAAATTCTAAACTCTTGTTTTTATAATATTTCAAGAGACTCCGTTCACAGGGTTCTTCCGCAAGTGCCGAAAATTTAATTTTCATGAAAGAAAGCGTCAAGTGAGTTGATCTAAAAATCCAAACAGGACCTTCTAGAAGCTGAACCGACAATTGAAAGAAAAAGAAACCAACTAAATAGAAATTCTAGATTCTTTGTCTTTACAGTCTTCCAAAAAATGCTAACCAAAGGCTCTTTCCAGGTTTTTCCCATGCGAGAAAGTGCTAACTGTGCCAATTTAAAAGTTCAAACAGCACCTTATAGAAGTTGAATTGACCGCAAAAACGAAAATAAATATTTTACCAAGATGTTTAAAGTTTTAAAATTCTACTTTTGCAATATTCTAATAGATACTTTATGCAGGTTTCTATTTTAAGCACTATAGAGGCATCTTCCATGAAAAAAGTGTTTACTAGGCCAATCTAAACTTCTAGAAACTGAAATGACAGCCAACCGAAAATAAAAATCTTACCAAGATGATTAAAAATTCAGGACTACTTTTGCAATATTTTAAATGACTCTCTTTGCAGATTGCTATTCCAGGCGTTAAAAAGGTACCTTCCATAAAATAAAGCGTCTGCTATGTCAATTTAAAAGTTCCAACAGCACTTCATAGAAACTGAATTGAAAGCCAAACAAAAGTAAAAATCTTACCAAGATGATTAGAAATTCTGGACTCACTTTCAATAGTTTAAGAAATTTTGTCTGTTTCTTCCATAAGCATTATTTAAGGGGACTGTCTAGATGCACTTACTCTCAAGCGCTGAAAACGTAGCCAACTGTTCACAAGTTTCGTCTTCCAGGTGCTGAAAAGGCACTTTTCATGAGCAAGAGTGTCTACTGTAACAATCTAAAAGTCTAATCGGCAGGTTCTAAAAGACAGATTAAGAGACAAGTCAAAACAAAAATCTTACCGAGGTGAATACATTTATAAAGTTTCTGCTTTTACAATATTTTAAAAAGCTTTATCCGGAGGTTCCCATTTCAGGCCTTAAAAAGGCTTCTTCCATAGAAAAAAACGCAAACTGCACCAATTGAAAGTCCAACAGAAGCTGTATTAACAGTCATACAAAACTAAAAATCAAAACGAAATTAATAGAAATTATAAACTTCTTGCTTTTGCATTATTTAAGGAAACTGTCCAAATGCACTTACTCTCAGGGGTTGAAAAGGTAGCCAACTGTGCAAATCTAAAAGTCCAGCTAGCATCTCCTGGAGGTTAACTTGACAATCAAACGGAAACAAAAACCAAAACGAGGTGAACAGAAATTCTAAGCCAATGCTTTTGATATATTCTAATAGACTGTCCACAAGTTTCGTCTTCCAGCAGCTGAAAGGGCACTTTTCATGAGCAAGAGTGCTACTGTGCCGATCTAAAAGTCTAACCGACAGTTGAATAGATTTATAAAGTTTCTGCTTTTATAATATTTTGAAAAACTTTTTGCGGAGGTTCCCATTTCAGGCCTTAAAAAGGCTTCTTCCATAGGAAAAAGCGCAAACTGCACCAACTGAAAGTCCAACAGAAGCTGTATTAATGGTCACACAAAAATAAAAGTCAAAATGAGATTAACAGAAATTGTAAAATTTTTGCTTTTGCATTATTTAAGGAGACTGTCCAGATGCACTTACTCTCAGGCGTTGAAAAGGTAGCCAACTGTGCCAATCTAAAAGCCCAACCAGTATCTCCTGGAGGATAAGTTGACAGTCAAACGAAAACAAAAATCAAAACGGGCCAAACGAAAATTCTAAAGTCAATACTTTTGAAATATTTGAATAGACTGTCTACATGTTTGTTCTTCCTGGTGTTAAAAGAGCAGTCTGTAGGAGTAAAAGTGTTTGAAGTTCAACCAGCATTAATCTTTGCGACATTATTTTGAATGTCTATGAAAGTTACGCGTACATCTATCTTTGTTTGTGAACTCAATAGATTTCTTGGTACATTTCAAGTATTAAATTTAAGTTTCGTTTCAAGATAGTATTTGATTTTGTGTGTAAAGAATTACTTATAGTTTTGAGAAACGAGAGAGAGGCTGGAGATTTATAATGTTTATTTTATTCTAAGCTACGGAACCAATGTAGGTTCCCTTGTAAGTAAGGAGAATACAATTTGACCTCAGGACACGATTTCAAGTCTTTATATACAGGGTGATATTTTGAGTGAACCAAGTTACTTGGAAAGGACTCCATATACAGGGTGCTAGGCTACGAGAAGCTGCGTGGGTTGGCCGATAATTTCTTTCTTCTGTTTTCAGCTTCTGGCACCCTCTAGGTATCTTTTTTGGGTTTTCAGTTGAGATTTAAGTCTTAAGTTTAGGTAAGAATATAATTATTTGTGTTGTTTACTATCTTTAAATCTCCCTCCCCCATCTTCGACTTCGAGCTACGAGATTGAACATCTTCCGATTTCTGGCTTATACAGGAATTAGGCCTCTTTTTTTAGCTTTCCCCGTTACATCTTACCTAACAGATTTTGTTCTGGCATTGAAAAAACAAATTCCGTGAAAAAGACGTCACCTGTACCCATCCTAAGTTCAAACAGCACCTTCGGAAAGCTGAATTGACAGCTAAATGAAATAGAAATCTTATCAAGTTGATTAGAGATTCAAGACTCTACTTTCTTAATATTCTAAGAGACTGTCAGCTGATTTCAATTTCAAACGTTGAAGCGGCTTCTTTCATGACAGAAAGCATCAACTGTGTTAATGTAAAGTTTAAACAGTATCTTCTAGAAGTTAAATTAGCAGCCGAGAAAAACTAAAAGCCTTAACCAGACGAATAAGAATTTTAAACTTTCTGCTTTTACAGTATTCCAAGAGACTCTTTCTACAGTCTTATTTTCCCAGACGACAAAAAGGTTCTTTAAAAAAATAGAAATAGAAATTCTAAGCTCTCTGGTTTTACAGTATTGCTTTTCCAAGGCTTTGAAAAGGAACGGAAAAAGCAGTAACTGCGTCGATCCAAAAGTCCAAGTAGCATCTGCCAAAAGCGGAATTAAGCGACAAAAAAATAAAATTTATTAAAATGAACGAAGTTCTAAATATTCTGATTTTATATTATTTTAAGAGACTCTGTCCACAAGCTTCTATCTCCAGACATGAAGAAAGTAGTTTTAATGGAAAAAAAACCAACTGTATCAAGCAACAAATACAGAAGTAGTTATTACATTTTCCTACGTTGCGAAAAAGAAATAAATAAAGTCAATATTTTTCTAAACACAAAAGTATCATAGCAAATCTACAAAATGAATTTCAAAATAATCTCATTTAAAAAAACATTAAAGGGGATATGAAATTTGAAAATTTATGGTTAATGATAGCTACTGTATCAGACATTCATCAACTGATTCATCTATTAAGGAAAAATGGGTTTAAAAGCAATTTTACTCGTTTGTTCAAACATCAAAAGCTTATTCAGTGTCTAGTTGCGAGATATTTCAAGTATTCACTGACTTATCTTAGGTAGCCATCTCGTATAAATAACATTTATTGAGTTATTTTGCATCTTCTTTTAAAATTTCTAAATAAACAAGTGGTGTAATCACATTTAAACTTACCTTAAAATTTTCAAGTAGATAACATAAAAGCTTACTTAAAAATTAAATTTAAGTGCTACATAATTATTTTATCGGGGAATGATATGTACAAATATTTAGTTATTTTAATAATCGTTTACATCATTAGATTATAATCAGTCTGTTGGTTTATAATCCTTGTTACTATGTTTAAGGAACAAATGTATTTGTTTAAATGTTGGTCTTGTTGAATCGTCTCTTCTCCAACACTCACACATAAGCTCATACAGTTCCGACGAACACAGAGGTGGTTTATTTAAAAGAACCTGATTAAACAGATAAAATAAATTAGTGTTCTTGAAAAAAGAAAACCCATTTATGTTACGTACCTGTAGTTCTCCACCATAATACATATGTTCTGCATTTTGAATGACTTTCTCATTGGTTAGGGTGTGAAAAGGTTTCTCACAGGCAAAACTTAAGATTTCCCATAGTGTTACGGCAAATGCCCATACACAACTTGAACAGGTATAACGATCCTGTAAAATAAATCGAGTTACTTATAATTTCTAAAGCATAGAATTTTCTGAATCCTTCACATTTTTTTCTTCAAAGATAAACTTTCAAAAGTGTTTTACTTCCGCAACATTTCTTATGTAAGGGTGCAATTCATTTTGTAAAAAATGATTCTAAGTCAAGAGGGCACTTCTAAGAGGAAACAGAAAAAGGTTGATGAGTAAAATGTAGATCAAAATAAGAAATAACAAAAAACTAAAAGCTGTAATCTGCCTGGAACAGATAATAAAAAAATTGTTAGGCTTCTCTGTCCAGGATTATAAGTATAACTCGATTGCCCGAGGTAGATGAAACTTGAACTAGGACCCTACAATATTTAAGCGGTCAGTGCTATACATTCTGATAACAGATTCAGAGTCTAGTAAGGATAATTAAATAAGAGCACATCAAATGAGTAACCACTATCCTTAATGAACACAATATTGTGGTCACCTAATACAGCACGAAACTTTGCACAAACAATTTTAGAGAATTGTCTTTAAGATTAATTTTCTACCCTGCGAGCTAATCATGCACGATTGTTTAAAAAATGTTTCTTTTCTCAAGTAAACGTGCCGGCATATTAAAAGTTTTCAAGTTCGACAGGTAAGAAATGACACTATAAAAACATATTATTAATAAATATATATATATATATATATATGAGACAGACATATCGAATAGAAGTCTAAAAATAACATCTTGTCATCACAATCACCTTTAGCTTTATGAATCTTGTGATAATTTGGGACTCGGTGCAACCTAACAATTGCATGAGAAATTCACAATAGAGATAATACAACGTACAGAAAATGCTGGAAAAACTGAGTAGCTCAGCACTGTAGTAAATGCCTGTCCTGGTTAAAAAAGGATTTTCTGGGCACGGCTAGCAACGTTTCTAAGCGTAAAAGCAATATACATGCTCACAGAACCAAGCAAAGCCTAGAATATTATAGTTTTGAAGGCGACTAGGCAACGGAAAAGGTATAAACGAACCAGCTCAAACTTGATCGCTATTCAAGCACGTTCTCTAATTTTATAGTTGAGAGTTAACTCGAAAATACGACTTTGTATTTAGTTGATGTGTGCTCAAACTCGTGGTAATAAAACAGGCGACTTGACCTTAGCTTGTGAGCTGAGTATTTGTGCTAAATCAAGGCGTATTTGCTGGAGCTTGAGTCAAGCACTGACTATAAAAAAATGTCGGTATACGGCTGCGGCAGAACGACAGTATGAGTATTGTAAAACAGGGCTCTTTATTATTAATTCGGCTCGTAAAATCTTTACTTTAAGGTTATGATTTTATGACAGTTTGGCCTTACACTGTTGCCTTTTTTTAAAATCTGCAAATCGATTATGTCAAAAGCTGTTTTACAAAAATTCCTATTTCTAGAATATTGAAACTAAATGTTCAAAATTTTTACTTTTAAGGATAAAGAGGGTGATAATCTGTAATACTAGAAAACTCTTCTAATTATATAAGAAACTTAAGTGTGTTAATTATTATTTCCTACGCTTTCAGCCGGTAGATTTTCAGTCTTCGCTTGAATAAGAATGTACGAATTAGATACTGGTTTACTTGGCGTCAAGCAACGATTGCAGAAGTCCTAATTTTCTTGTTTAAGTCTTAGTTTTCATTATGCTCGTGGAAGTATGTAATTATGAGTAAAGACCAAATTGTGTGTAATACAGCTCTCAGTAGTAGATCCATTATGAAGTTGGTGAAATTTAAAATTGCAAGTCTTGATATAATAGCAGCCTATCTAAGACAGGAATTTATGCCAAAATATCTGATCTGGACGTTTGCAATTATTTAGAAACACAAAAGCCAAAGCTGCCAAGTTTGGTATTACTGAATGAATGTTACAAATTTCCAAAGATTAAAGAACATGTTAGAAGACTGTCCTTGATAATTATGCTTCTGTTGCAGCTAAAAAATTTTATTTACGTTTGCTTTGATATTGCCTTTTTAATTAATGAGTATTTTAATTATACATCTCTCTCAAAAATAATTAATACACGTACAAAATCAAAAGCAAGGTATAGGTCTAGACTCTAGAAGCAGATTGTCAAGTCACCAGTCTCTATCCGACTTCAGAATTTCACTATTTGGGTATTTTTCTAGTTTATCTAGAACAGATCAGATATTGTAACCAAAATTCAATGTGCCAAGCAATGGTTTAATAAAGACTTAATCATGTAACAAAACAGTTAATCTTAAAATTCTAGAAAAATAAAGCAAAATCACTTTACTAATCAGTTAATGATTATGTGTTGAATTAATAGCATCAGTCTGATTTTAAATTATCTGTATTTGTTTTCAAAGGATCTTGTTCTGGAAAAGAAATATGCTAATATCTGGCAAGCAATGCCAACTGTAACAAAAAAGACCAATCCAAGGCAAAATGGAAATCAAGGAGAAAATGATAGAACAGTGATGAACTTCCACTCTTTTCACTAACAACCCAACGTGCACAAGGACGAAAATTTGACGTCGAAAACACGTATATTTAACGTAATTTTGTCAACCGTAAAATAACGTTGCTTAAACGACATATTCACTTACTTTTCACGTCTAAGTTGAGAAAGCCGTCGTTTCTTGCGACATTGACACTTTGACGGACACGTTGGTCCTTGGTTATCCACACACGTTATTTTAACGTACGTGTGCACTTGGAAAGGACATGACAGCAAAGGAACTTTCGAAATTAAAAGCCAACCCATAACCAAGTGACCTTGGAGGGCGGACGAAAGGGTAGAGGGAAGGGCAGTAAACGTTGTAATTGGTCATTACAGTTGAGAAAAGAAGAAAAAGCCTTTTCTTAACTTATTAAGGAAAAATAATATTTTAATTTTAATATTATGGAAAACTATACTTTACTATATTTATATAAAAGCAAAAAGGTTTTGCAATATTTAATTAACGCCCAAGGCGCTGCAAATCATTTAATTTTGCACACTGCAGACAGCATGCTTATCCCATGTAATTACTAACTTGCACCGTTGTCGTGGGTGCTGGAATCTGCATATGTGCATTGATCTAAATTTTCATCGACTGTTTTACCATAAATATCACAGTGCATAGCTTGCCGTGTAATCGCCAAAACAAACGATTATTGTAGTCTGTTTTGCACTGCATCGAGTAAAGGAATAGGTGCGTACTGCGTACACATGTATACATATAATTTGCGGAATTCTTAGTAGTGTGATACCAATAAGTATTTATAATTTTGTACATCTAGACATCTGATAACCCTAACGATTACAGTAATGAGAACCTCATGCCACGTCACTGATGCACAACTTGTTATCCCAGGGGTGAGAAATTGCTCCCAAAGGCGGAGGAATCTACCAAGACCAATGACACCAGGATGGAGAAGGCAATGGAAAACCATCCCATTAAAGATCCGCCAGGCTATCCCAAGATTGTGTGTAGAAGGAAAAAAGAAACACCATAGAGTCTTCACATACTAAAAATAAATTCAGAGGTAAAAAGCTTTTCCAATCGGATCTCCGGAGGGGACCGCGTTCAAAGAAAACCTATCCAAAAAAGAAAGACAAGGAGCATGAAAGATTGAAAAAAGGTACTTGAAACGCCAGAAGTCTGCTAAAAGAAGGAAAGCTCGAAAATCTGAGAAAGGAACTTGTGAGAAACAGCATTGACGTAATTGAATAAGCAAATCTAGATAGGAAGGACAAGAAGAAGTAGCGTGTAAAGGTGCTAGATTTTACTTTAGTGGTGACAAAAGGAGCAAGAACGAAGTGGGTGTGCTAGTAAAAAAAGTAGCTAAATCTGCCCACAAAATGATATTTGACTGTGGTAGGGTTATGGTAGTGAAATTTGAGGGAATACCAAGGAATATTCTAGTGATTCAAGTCTATATGACAACCAGTGACCCTGAAGACGAGGAGGTGGAAAAAGTTTTTGAGAAGATTGAAAACATCTTGAAAGAAGAAGGTCAGTGGTGTTGTAATATTGTGATGGCAGGCTGAAAGCCTGAAAAAAAGGAGAAAGACTAATTGAATTTTGCAAAGAGAAGAAAATGACAGTTGCAAACACGTAGCGCAAACATCATAAAAGAAGGATATACACAAGGAAAGCACCGGGTGGCCTATACAGAGAACAGATGAATTTTATATTGGTGGAAGAAAAATCTAGAAATGGTATTAACAATGTGTGTGAATTGCCCGGAGCCGATATAACTAGCGACCATGTACTACCAATGGCAGAAATTGGCATAAGACTTAAAAGAGTAAAGACTGTGAGAAGTGTAAGGAAATGGGACTTGGACAAACTAAAAGGCAGAGATTTGCTACAAGATGGAAAGGGAAGCTAAAACCATGCGATGGCGGTCCAAATCAAAAAATGGGATGCAATTAGGTTTGGAATAAAGAAAGTGGCTGAAAACGAGTTAGGATACAAAAGAGCTAAGAGGATTAAAAAGCCTTGGATAACCCATGAAATGTTGGACAAAATGGAAAAGAGAAAGACGAAAAAAGAATACTAAATTTGGAGTTGAGGTTGGAAACTGATAAGGCGCGGAAGAAATCGTTAGAAGATGAGTGTATGGAAATAGAAAAGCGTGTGAGGTTAGAAAGGCATGACATTGCACACTAGAAAATAAACGATATTTCATGGGATGGCAGATTAAAAAGCAGATGTGGAAAGGAAATACATAGAAGATGAGCACAGATTCTTGTTGAAAGATGAGGGACAAGTGTTGCAGCGTTGGAAAGAATACATCCGAGGTTTGTATGAAACAAATAAGGAACCTGTTGAAATGGAGATCAAAATCACAGTAGATATGGATAACATCGATTCAGTTATTTTAGGGAATGAAATGATTGCTGCAATGAAAGATACGAAAGAAGGTAACCCTGTGGGAGTTGATGGTATACCAGTGAACCTGTTGAAGTACTTACAGGAAGTGGTTTTGAAAGAGTTACTTGCCTTGTGTAATCATATATACCAGGGAAGCTTACAAAGACTGTGTTGATATCACTGGCAAAGAAGTATGACGCAAAGAGGTGCGGGAAATACAGAACGACAAGTCTGGTGGTGCTCGCAACAAAGATATTGTTAAGAGTACTCAACAGAATACTAGTAAAGAAAATGGAAGAGGTGATACCTGAGGAACAATTTGAATTTAGAAAAGAAATGGGAACAAGAGATGCAATTAAGGTGATAAGAACTATTGGAGAAAGATATGTGGAAAAGGGAAAACCTGGGCGTTTGCTTTGTAGACCTAGAGAAAGCGTTTGATTGCGTACTGTAGGCAAAGCTAATAGAAATATTGAAAGATAAAAAAGTAGATTGGAGAAATAGAAGACTGATTAGAAATTTGTATATAGAACAGAAAGTAGCCATGACGATTAGAGAAAATAGGACGGATTGGTTCGAAATTGGTAAAGGAACAAGACAAGGCTGCTGCCTTTCTCCTACTCTTTTTAACATTTATGTTGAGGAAATGGCGGCAGAATGCTGGAGAAAAAATGTTGAAATTGGAATTGGAGGAAGAAGAATTGCATGCATCCGGTTTGCTGACGACAAGATCTTGTTTGCAGAAAGTACAAAGGAGTTGATAGAAATGCTGAAACAGCTTGAAGGGATAGAAATACAGTACGGATTTAGGATAAATTATAAGAAAAACAAAGTAATGCGAATAGGGGAAGATGAAAACAAGGAGGTCTGTGTCAAGGGAGAAAGTTAGAGCAGGTGACGAAGTATAAGTACCTAGGAATAGAGATTACAAGCAACTGGAATGTCAAAACAGGCGTACAGGAAGATGAGTAGGATCTTGAAAAGTAAGCTGGAGTTGGATGCTTTGTTTATGTATGTTAACGTACGGGTGTGAGACATGGACTATGACGAAGAAGGATACGATAAGAGCAGAGGCGCTCGGTCTGGAGGAGGATGCTAAACTTTAAGTGAAAGGACAAAAATTAGGAATGAGGAAGTGCTGAGAAGAATTGGAGAGCAAACAATTAATATAAGGAAAAGGAATTGGTTAGGACACGTTTTACAAAAGGTTTGTTTGATGAGAGATGTGTCGAAACGGAATGTAGAAGAAAGAGGTAGCAGGAGATGAAGAAAGATAAAGATAGTGGACAATGTGAAGAGTCGACAGAGTTATAATGAGATAAAGAGATTGGCTCAGGATAGAGAAAAGTAAAAAGAATGCATGGGACCTACATAGGCAGAATACTTATAATGATGAACAAACGCAATGCAACACAAGAAGTAAAGCAGCAAACAACAAAAAGCAACCGATATCAGAAGAAACTTTATAAGTAGCGTGGAAAAGAAACAAAAATCTAAATAAAAAAATTAAAGAACAAGAATAAGAAGAAGAGAAGAAAAGGAAGAAGCAATATATATAAGCTTATACGGTCTTTTCAAGTTCTTTGTTATCTTTGTTGTAGGAGAAGACCCAGGACTCCTTGCGCTCTTATCAGTGACAACTACCAAAGCAACTGAAATCGCTGTCTGACTCTGGTATGTCAGGATCAGTAGACCTGCAAGAGGTTCAGAAAGAACCCAAGCGTTTACAAAAGTATTCTTGTTTGCAAACACTTGAGCTCTTCATGAACAAAAACCTGATAGGAATCTAGAATTCTGCAAAACCTAAATAATCATGATAATTTAGGAACATGAAAAATTCTAAAGATGTACAAGGACCATGCAAAAGTGTGATTCTGAAAAAAATCTTCAAAAACATTGGGATAGGCAAAAAAGTTTTGTAAAAAAATAAAAATATATAAAAATATTAGATGATATTTGAAAAAAAGTAGTAAGTACATTTTGATCTGCTACGTAAAGATAAAAAGGTCTTTTTCATTCTTATATTCAATGCTTAACCCTATAACGGATCGAAAAGTTCTCATTTGACGTGTAGATCATCATGTGATCACGAAGAGAGCTTGTTTTGTATTTAGATGATTTTAACCCTGAGAAGCTTTTGAATTGATGACAGTTTCATCTCAACTATTTGTGCGCCCCAAGGTCTATTAACTGCGTGCCATTTTCCTTATTTGCTTTATGCAGAAAAATCGAGTAAGTCGTGCAATTAACGTCGCGGGCGCCTATGAGGGAGTTTCTCTTAGACTCCGAAGAATCTGTATTCGCTCCAAACATCCTGGAGCTTGAAGGTCTTGTCGGGAAGGTGGCTGTGATTAAGAGGTTCTGAGTATTTAAAAAAAAATCAGATTCATTGGGGGTCTGAAATTGGAAGTTTTACTAGTTTCATACTAAATCCACCACTAGCTGGATATATCCAAGAAAAAGAATTTTTTTACCTAACCTACCATAGCAATTGCTCTACATAGAAATTTCTTTTACTGTCTGGAAATATAGCTACGGCTGAAAGGAGTTTTTCAAAACTTTCACTTATTAAAAATCATTTAAGAAGTACCACACCATCTAAAGAGCATTGATTAGCTAAAATTAAGAATTACCACATTTTTCAAGCAGGCAAGATGGTAAGAATTAGATCTATTAAAAGTTAGTGCAACGGAAAGCGTTCTGCTCCAGGAGCGGTCAAAAACCTAACGCCAGTCCTTATTTATAAAATTGAAATTATCTACTTATTAATTATTTTAGTGTTTAAATTCCTTAAATATTAAAGATATAGTTCAATATGATAAAAATTACTTTCTAGCTTTACTTCTACTAAACTAACAGAAATTAATACTTATTTGGTTATGTACAGTCTAAATTCCACTTTTATAAATTTTTAGCAATTTATTGACTTATTTATTATGCATTAACAATATTTTATAAAAACTAAAATCATCTTGTCAGATAACATTTATTGCCCATTTAGCAATTTGCAATTGATTATGATTATGACATGAAAATGCTTCCAGATACGTTATAGCAAAGAAGAATTCAATGTAGATTATACTCCAAGCTTCGACTACTTGCCACTAGATACCAGAACACGTCCAGATTGCAACATTATTTATTTATTTCAAAATTCTAAAGACTACCCTTCAGCGATTTGATTCGTTTATTTTAATTGCTTATTGTGACTGTATCGGCTATTTACATTTTATTGTTGTTTGCGCTCCAACTCAAAAACAAAACAAAACAAAACAATATAGCAGCATTCACTAAAGTGTTTAAATCAATCAATTAATTAGGTAATTATCTTATAAAATAAATTACCAGAAGTATACTCTCCCATGGTAACCAGCGAATGGGTGCAGGTGGTCGGCCACCAATTTCGGCGTAGTCTTTTCTATATTGAACTTTAGATATCGCTATGTCGGCAACTTTTATGACGTATCCACGTCCAACCAGGCAGTTCCTATATTAATTAAGAAGTTTTGTATTTAATTTTGTAGGCAGCGAAATCAAAATCAATTACCTCGCAGCTAAATCTTTGTGGACGACGTGCTTCGTTTCCAAATACTTCATTCCTGAAGCAATTTGAGTTGCCATATATACGAGACAACCCACACTGAAAGAGAGAAAAAAAATACGATTAGTAAAGTTTTACTTTCGGTTTACTTAATTTTTTTCTTCATCTTACTTGAGTGGATGTACTGCCGATGAGCGGATCGTTTCATTTTTGCTGGCGATGAACTGTAAATATTGAGCAAGATCCCCCATTTCGCCATATTCAATAATCGTCCACGGGGGCTGTTCCGCGGTACACACACCTAATACCTTACAAATATTTGGATCAGATAAGCCGGCTAGAAAACGAACTTCGCGAAGAGATTCCATCGATCCCGTCGCCGCATGACTTTTCGCTCGTTCGGGATTCGGAGTTCGGACGACCACTAATCGCCCTACTCCGGGAATTATATCTTCCAACCCTTCCGTTTCGTATAAACTAATCTGAAAATGCCGTTAGGATTAACAGTTTAATTAAATAAGCGCACCAATTTGCGATACCTCTCCCGCATGACAGGAACCGAGTTTTTCAAGCGGTGCGAGAGAATACCGCGGAATCGGAACGAGTTCCGCTTCTTTGCAGTTATACGGATGTCCCATGCTAGGTGCTATGTTCCAACACACGACAGGCGGAGGCATCTGTAAAATTTATTCACAGAACGGGAAAATGCAAATGAATAAACCATGCGGTATGATTTTACCCTTTGTTTCTCACGAGGTGCCGTATGATACAGCTTTCTGTTAGGGGGATCGCTAGCTATTTTCGGAAAGTAATTCCCTAAATTAATCATATTCGATTTAGGACTGAGATTCGGCGTGTTCTGTAGACTTCTGTAATAAGGGGGTGAAGTGCCAACTGGAGCTACCGGGCTTTGTTCGAGGGATTGAGCAGAGGGAAGGGGCGGCACTTCTGGTGGCTCTTCTTGTTCTTCCATTGCTGACGAACATCTTAATGTGGTTGTACAGTTGGGAGTGTAATACAAATCAACTAGTGGCGATCTGAATTGTTCGAAAGCGGCGGATGGTGGGTCGTCGCTCGGCGGACCTTGGCTTACTGGTGTAATTGGATGACTGTTAGCAGCTACATTATTACTTGACGATAAATTCATTAATAAATCCTTGAAGAAAACACAAAAAAAATCATTCAGTTTGTTTACAATGTTTTTACTAGAAATACTTACAACACTCAGTAACAGTTGCTAAAATTTAAAGAGCAGTTTCTTATAATTCTAATTCCATTTTTTAATAGACTAAAGGTCAGCAGACTTTTAATTGGAAAAGGCCTATCGAGTGATAGACAAACCTTTTTTCAATATTGGTTATGAGGTAATATTTAAATGTGAAATTGTAAAAAAGGTATTCAGTTTTTGAGATAACGCTTTAAACTACAGTGAAACATAAAAAAGACATTTATCATTCACAATGTAATATTGTTTTTGTGTCCAAAAACAGAGCAAGACGCTGAAGAAAATAAATGTTTCTTTAGGTTTTTATTTATCAGGTTTATATATTTAAAATTACCATAACGGAAAGAAATGATGGATTTTAATATTGTTATTAAAGGAAACAATAAGTATGGAAAGTATTTAACATTTAAGTTTAAGCTGGTGATCGCACTTTCTAAAATGATTTACCTTACATAAAATATGATTTTTCTTTAGTTTAGGCTGACCAACAAAATTGCGTCAAATTGAATTAAATTCTAGGGTTACCCATTACCCAATTTTTATTTACAAAAACATAATCTTAATAATAAAAAATGTTAAGCTTATCGTTTATGTAGAGAGAGTTAGGTCGAAAAAGATGAAAATTGTAAATTTGGTCAACAAATGTAGAAAAAAGCTGAAGTTCGAAACATTTAGCTATCTATTTATGTATGCCAGAACTAATTGTAGATGTCACTATAATTCGATCCAGTAGGATCGAATATTTTGCTTAATTTAGGTTTGTTACTAATTCGAGTTAGCTTGATATGTAACCCAAGACTCAGCGAAACATGGAAACATCATGCTTAGAGAGAAGCCGGCGTTTCTTCTACACATTTATAAAATAAAGGTTCGTTACTTTACATATAAACCAAAACATTTAAAATAACTGTCTTTATTAAACAAAAGCTTCTGAATGAGTCTAAAGAAGAAAAAACTTTGATATGGTCGTTTAAGTTTTGACTATACGATAATTCATTCCTAAGAAGATAAATTTAAGTTTTTTGTAACCATTTTGTTTTGTAGTACAATTTTTAGGTTTTCTAAGAAATTGGTTAATTGATTCAAGCATCGGTAGCGAGCAGATTTGTTTTAGACGAAGATTTTCTCTGATAAATTGTTGCTGGGAGTCTATCTTCTCCAGAAGATTAAGCCTCCATGAGGTCATAGCTAGATTTGCCTTAATGGCACAATGCGGTTGTAGTGATTCTAATGATAATTAACAGTTGATTCATCTAGTCAGTCAATCCTTCACAAATTAAGGCTTTGGATGCCAAATACCGTTCAGGGACAGCAAATACCTGTTCGTCAAGCAAGTCAATTGTTTTATTACCTGTACCTTGGACAGTGAATTTTTATTTGTTCTTATCCTTACAATTGTATTCTTGAATCGCTGCTTTGACGTTCTGCGTTCCTGTCTTCTTTCCCTCTACTAATCATGTTTCATCAAAATTTTGAACTGAGGGAACGTCCAAGCACGCCAATACTGCGGGCTGATCAGTAGCGCGTGCTATGCAGATAGACGAGAACTCTAGCTGGTGTACTCTTTGCCACTAGGCCAATCCAGGACTTCAATCTCGTAAACTTCCCGTATCATCTATTTCAATCGTCATTCTGGGTTAAGATCTGATGCCACAGGTATCTAGTTGAACAAGGATGCCATGGGAGCAAAGTCGTCTAAAGTTACCGGGTAATGAGATTCTGAACTCTCCATACATGTTTGACATATTTTCGGAACAGTCTTTGTGGTATCGTGATGATAACTTGAAAATCCGTATCGTTTCGAGTTGTTTAAAATTGATGACTAGCGTCGTATAGTAAGTTCAGAATACCATAATAACAGTATTGTTGCAGCCTCTGAAGCAAACGTTGAACTCATCAACGCCTCAGACTATCTGACATCACCTGGGATTTGGGGTCCAGGTATCCGCGACTACTAGCCAACCAACCAACCAACCAAATTTTATTTGAATATTTGAACCATTACAACCGAGGTTAGTTACGTAATGGTTTTATCTATCACCATTAGGTCAGTGTTGCACATGGTTTCGTTTGCGGTTGTCCTTTCAGAATTGCCACTACATTGCAAAGGAACCGAGAAAATTAACTTTTGCAACAGTTGTTTGTCTTTAGTGGATTCTTAAAAGTTTTTTGTTTGCTTTTATCTTGGTAAGAATATTATGAAGTTTTGCAAGTGGCGAGTCGTCGAAATCAATGTAAAATACCGCCACAGGCGGCTGGCTTCTTAAAAGACTTAACTTCTCTTAAGCCTGGAGTAAATAGAAGGTTGGGATGGAACGCGTATTTCGTCAATTGCTGTTAGTCTAGATGTCAGGCACCAAACAAACCCCACGCTAATTCCGGGACGGTTAGTGGCAACGGGAGGCTGCAGTGATGGATAAGCGGTACGTCAGACCGCACAAGACCTCAAAGAACACCCAACAAGCCGCTGACCAGTGGCGGCGTTGGTAAGATGGGAAAAACGGTTCTTTCCAGAGCTGTGTTGGTGTTTGTGTAATGAGAGGCTGCAAGTATGTGGGTGTTTGTGTGATGTGTGTGGGTGTCTAGGTGTTGAATATGTGTTCCGTGGGCTGTTACTGTTCCGGCATTTGCCTTCACCGCCAAGGGAAACCATGGCAAAACCTTGGCGAGAACAGGATGGTTCCTCTGCGGTTCTGAAACAAAATGAAAAAGCGGAGGCGATGTTTGTTCAGTTTAAGAGGTGCCGGGATGCAGAGGTGGGTGTAGTGATATCTGGATATGGGGTCATCGTAGGGCGATCGGAATGTTTTTGAGCACATCCTCCAGGTCGGGGGTTAGGAAGTTAGCGTTGCCAAGGTACTTGGCGGGAGGAAACTTGAATTTGTAGGTCGTGTGGCGGGGTTGAAACCAGGCCGGTGCGGTGTGGAGGGGATGTCGAGTTGTGCTTGGTGGTTGTTTCTAGCGAAAATGTTGCAGCTGGTGAGGCTTGAAGCCACATAAACATGGGTGACGGTAGTCGATGATTGGGCGGATAAACGTTTTATATGTATGCATTAGGGTTCGGGGTGACAGCCCCAAAAATTTCCGCGGAGCACGGATAGAATGGAGGCGCATCTCTGAACAGTATCAAGACACCTGTTCAGGTCTAGAAAGTGTATGTGAAGGTGCAGCCTAAATATAGAATCGAAGGTGAGAGCCCCACAGGTCCACGTGGACGTCCCCTTCTTGGAGTCTGCCGCTTCTGACTTTAAATGGGTGGCGAAATAGGGTGGCCTGAGTCTTATTTGGATTGGGTTTGATCCTCCAGAGGCGAAGCCAGTCCTACAGCCGAGCAAAAGTTCGAGTCAGATGACGGGATGCGACCGAAGCGTGTGGACCACTGGCCCAGACGGCGGTGTGGTCGGCATACTGGGTAATGCGGACGATTGAGTTATGTAATGGAGCCGGCTCGAGGCGTGGAATATCATGGCAGTACAGGATAAAGAATATTGATGAAAGGATTGATCCTTGTGGTACTCCGGCCCTTGGGGTGAAGGAATTAGAGAGAACGTCTTTGACACGCACTCTGTGCTGTCGTTGCGGCAAGAAGCTATTGATTATTCTGACGAAGGTAGGTAGTGTCAGACTAGTCTAGAAATAATCGTTTAAGGTAGCCTGGCCGACTAAGTCTAAATGAGAATACTTCCTACTGTATGTTTTCTCCCAAAGTTCTTCTTAGAAAGAAGAAAGACATTAATAGCAAGCACTATAGGTCAGAGATATGTGCAGCTGGGAGATTTCGCATAGTATACTAGAGTTCCTGTTGCTCTGTCAGTTTTAGATTTTTTTTAGTTCTCTGTCTGTTGCTGGAATTAGTTTCCTTTCAACCATATGGAGATTATTAAGCTGATGGAAGTAACACGCTCTTGTATAGAGGCAATATTCTGTGGACGATAGTGTTGGTGATGATGAAAACAACCTGTTGGAGTAGAGATAAAAGTGGTGGTCGTTGACCTAAAAGCCGATGCTGACTGCGAAGGATGATATCGATGTTATTGAATTCTGAAATCTTTAGTAGCTTTGTTTGTTGATTGGATTAAAAGATAATGATAATGTAGAAAGCGGAATGAGCAAATCAAGGTCTGTTTCTATGATGCTTTTAAATCTCAGCGCAATTGATGAGAATCTGTGGTTTTTAGCACTGTTTTCTAAGCGATCTTTAATTGACTTTATCTTTTATTATTTTTCACGCGAAATCTCTAACTAGTATAGCTAAGATCTTCATAAATTGTTGAACACTGCTTCCTTACCTCTTAGCAGATAAGAAAGCTTAAGGATCGTCATTGAGCTTGTAAACTGTAACCTTTTGAAATTCCACTCGCGACCATAATGGTTTTAAGAACAGAATCTCTGGCTCTCAAATCAAATCTCTCTGCGTTCAATAATTTTATGTTTTCGCTCGTTGTGGCTTACGGAGAAAAAATATGTGGATTAACTGATACATCAAAAAATTCCTAATCATTTCGTTGTGTGTTCTCATGGGGAATCTTTCCAATCTATACCAACAGTTGTTTATTTGAATTACGTAATTTACATCCACTACTTAAACGAGACTTCTTTCTGTGCTATAACTTTAGATCAAGTAAGTCGCCGTATAGAACGGGCCTTTGTGCTACCCAGTCTGAACCATAGTTTTGAAAGCATGTCAAGGCTACATGAAGCGGTAGGGCTCTTTGAGCTGGTTAGCCTCTTTAAGTCAATCGAGTTCAGATTTTTTAGACCGATAGGGATTTTCAGTCTGAGTGGGCTTTTCAGACCTGTTGGATTTGTCGACCCGATCAATCTATTGGAACGATCAAAGTTTCAAAGTTGCTTTCCAACTCAGAAATTAGTTGTAAGATGTTTTTCTCCAGACCGTTTACGATGCTTTAAAATGGCCAAGGTTGTATTGTAAAGGTGAAAAGTTGCTGGAAACCAAAACCTTTCTCTCCAATTTCAAAAGTCATAAACACGTTTATCTGAGTTAGATTCTTCAGAAAAAACTGATTTTTCCTTAAAGTGCAATTATGAATAATCATTGATTAAAGTTGGAAGACTAATCTTGAGAATTTTCTCCAAGAGGCAGAAAACTGTTAGCCATCTAGGTTAATTCAAATAAAATCAAATTGGATTAGACGGAATGTTTTTGCTACACTAGATAACCTTCATGGTCTGGTAAACGATGATTAGATCAAGAAAATCTTCTCATCTTGATGTAACCAGGCATAAATTTCATGGACGATTAGCCATCTTAAAATTGTTACTATAACTGTGACATCATGAATATATCTGTGCTTGTTGATGTCTAACTTACAGTCAAACTATATGAACTAAAAGAAAGAAATAATCAGAGATCTTGAATTTCAATGCATAATGTGTGACGTTTAAGCATTAGAAATTTATCTCTTTTAGGAGGATACATTCTAGTCGCAGTTGCTAAACATATACTAATTGACAAGTTTGGGAACCCCAGAGGAAAAGTTTCTCCAGGATTCTACCTGTTTTAGTATAATCCCTAGAAAATAAACAAATAAAGTTATTAATTTAAATCGCGACAGTTACTGAGTGTTGATTTATAGTACAGTAAAACAAAACTAATAAAAGTATTACATGAAATTACCTTCATATTAATAGTAACACCGAAAGGGTTTCTAAGTAGTGACGGAGATCCTTGAAATTTATTCCTCCTGCTAAGTATCAGTATAACAACAAACACTATTAAAAGTAACAACATTATGGCAGTTAATACTCCCACAATAACTTCTACATAGCTATTATCATCTTTACGGGCACTAACTGTAAAACAACGTAACGTTAATTTATATTTTAGTGGGCAATATATGAATATATTACTCGTTTCAAAAGTGTCTTGAACGTTCTCGTCGTTCGAACTAATGATCAGCTCGTCTTCCACGGATTCTGGTATTTCTTCGTCCGTTACATTCATAGGGACGGGCACTAGAACACGTACTAATCAGTAATCTTTGTAGTGTGCATGAAACTGCTGTAAAAGCAGTTTAATTTGATGTTTAACCATGATACCTCACGGTTCCCGAGCTTTACAACTAGAAGGGGCTGTTCTTAAGCACTTGTTATGTTTTATTAAATTTTTGGTGTAATAGACAATATAACAGAACCACCAACGTTTCTCCAACTTAAATATATAACGTAATTAAAGAGCTATTTTCACAAGATGTTTTGCTTAGCTGAAAACTCATCAACGGAAGCAGGTATCTAAAAGTCACGAACAGTTTTATTCAAGAATTTTCTCGTCAATCTCGAAATTCACGGGGTTCTTTGCGTTTAGTAATTATTACAGGTCACAAGCAGAGGGAAAACGAATACGTTAAAGTGAAATGAGGTTTTTTGAGGCTTTTTTCTCCATTCTGCATAGTTTAAATGAAATGACGACTCAGTAATTAAACTCTCTTTAAATCGCACTTAAATGAGTTTGCTACGAATGTATTTAAAATGTACCTGAATCAAAAGTTACTTCGCTTAACATTATCCAGCGGGATGCAAAAAATAAACGAATCTTGATGAAACGGGCCAGGCGATTATGAAGATGAATTGACACGTTGCGAGCGTTTTCCAGGACTCGGTCCGGCATATATGAATAAGATAATGTTCGGCCGCTGTAATAACGCCCTCCAATGCTGAACATTATCTTTGCTTTAGAAAAAACCTGAAAAAGGATCATGTAAAATATATGAAAAATTTCACGCGGTTATTATAACAGTCAGTTGAGATTTCCACGATTATATTTCTGAATATAAAAATCAAAAACGAGTGCGCATTAGGTTTTGTTTTAAATGTATTTTAGAATTTTTAATAAATTAATTTAAAAATTTAAATGTAATGTGAATAATGTTCGCGTTATGGGGGTGAAAAAAGAATTGAAAAAGATTGTTGGGAATTGAAAAAAGTTTTTTTGGTGTTTAATAATGTTCAGTGAATTAATTCTTTAATGATTTTAATTTCAATGGAGTAAAGGGTTCCTTTTAAATTAGCTATCGACAAGGGAAATAAAATTTTCTATATTTTCTTGGCATTTCAGATTTAATACTAATTCATTCACAAGGGGTCAAAGTACAGTTAATTAGATTTTCTTTTTTCTTTGTTTCCTTAAAAAACCGTCAGATATTTGTGGAATTCTTCTTTTGGAAATAATGTATGTTATTGTTGCATGCCGGATTTATATATTGCATTTAGTTTCTTATTACGTTTACAGTAAGCTGGTGTGAATGCAAACCGCTTACTATCCTATTGTGGTTTTGCTTTGGCAATTTCCAATTCTAGCAAGATTCTATACATAAGATAATTTTATATTTTAGAATAATGGAAAATTAATTTGAGCAAGCATTTTTCAAAGGAATATTAAAGAAGAAAAATACGTAAAAAATCTGATATCAGCGTCCACAAGTATTTTTTCATTGCTCTACTATTATAGCTACAGGGTGTTATTTTGCAATTAGAAGTAAATTTATTTTATGCCTATTTTTCCAAAAATCTGTTAGAATTTAATGTTCCTGTTCAATTAATTATTTAAAATAATAAGATAAAGATTGTCAAGGGTTAAGTGGCAGTTAATTTTGTTTGTGAACAGTAAAACAAACATTTTAATTCTTTCTACTTAAATTATTCCAAAAAGGTGAAAAAGTGAGATTCTAGAAGGGAGATTTTTTTAAAAGTTTTAACACTAGGAGCAAATTTTTTAGTTAACTTTTGATAAAAAGAATTTATAAAAATCAAATCAACTGACGGACCAGTAACAGCCCAAATTAAATTGAAATTTAAGTTGCATCTCCTTACTACCAGTTGGCGGCCTTCAGTCACAAGCAAGGAATTCCTATAGAAACAACAAATTTACAGACCAAGCTATAAATACCTAAATTATAAGGCTAAAGCTAAAAAGTGAAAAGGCAATAAGTTTTATAAATGTAGATTTACTCTTTCTTAACGATTAAACGGAAAGTGTCGTTAAGACTATGGGGAAAGTAGTACTCAAAGGAATTTATGGTATTCAAAGTAGCAGGTAGTGCTGCAATCAAACTAAATAAAAAAGACTCATTGGTTTAAAACAAAACAAAATTATGAAGGAGGATGAAGGTCTTCAAAAACGTTACCACATACCTTTTTAAAGAAGTAAGCTCAGCCAATCATATCCACAAAAACTGTGCTTTCAAGTTTCGACATACTTTGAATCGATTTGTTTCTGTCTAATCATCTAACTGATATTCTATTTATAATAGAATTTAGCTAAAAATTTTAATTTATTAGTTCTCTTCCTAAAATACACTCAGAATTGAGCTTTTTCCAAATTTAGTGGTTTTTTTTACTTGAGCTTGGTTTTGTGGCAATCAAGCTTTTATCAAAAACGCTAAATCATTTAAAAAGCCAGCCTTTGGCGTATCTAACCCAGAAGAAATGACTACTAAATTAGAGATAAGAAACACAGAGTATATGAAGTGATACCAAAGTCAAAAGATAAACTTTTGGGTTCTATGATCGAATTAAACAGAATCTAGATAGATTGAATGTTTTATCAATGTATTGTTTGAGGCGATTTGTAACATATTTAATAAAATGCATGACCGTCATTACATATAACACGAGAACACTGTCATCTGCAGAAAAACTACAGAAACTAGAAGAAAAACTCAGGTATAAAATGGGATGTCCTGGGTATTAGCGAACATAAAAGAAAAGGAGAGAACCAGATAACACTGCACTCAGGACATGTGGTATATCACGTCAGTGAAGAGGATGTGAAAGATAGAGGGGTTGGTTTTCTCAGGTAAAAATGGGACGTCCTGGGTATTAGTGAACATAAAAGAAAACGAGAAAACCAGATAACACTGCACTCAGGACATGTACTATATCACGTCTGCGGAAAGGATGTGAAAGATAGAAGGGTTGGCTCTCTCAGATAAAAATAGGACGTCCTGGGTATTAGTGAACATAAAAGAAAAGGAGAGAATCAGATAACACTGAATTCAAGACATGTGCTACATCACGTCGGCGGAGAGGATGTAAAAGATAAAGAAGTTGGCTTTCTGATTAATAAAAGACACGCACAAAATATTATCCAATTTGAAAGTACAAGCCGTCGAGTGGAATTCCCTACCTTCAGACTAAACTCCAGGTATACTTTAAAGGTTATACAAATCTATGCTCCAACAACAAGCCACACACAAAAAGATACAAATAAATTTTATGATGACTTAACAGCCGCACTAGAACAAAAACCTTCCCGGTACATACTTTTGATAAGCGATTTCAATGCCAAATTGGAAAGTAGAAGAGACGAGAGCGAAATTTCCATTAGTCACCACGGATTTGGAGAAAGAAACAAAAGAGGGGAAGCACTGTTAAATTATCTACTACAGATAAACCTTTACGAGATGAACAGCTTCTTAAAAGAGAAAAGCACAAGGAAATAGACCCGGATAAGCCCCGACAGCAAGACCAAAAACGAAATTGATTTCATCATTGCTAACAGAAAAGATACCATTCAAAATGTTACGGTACTAAACAAATTCGAAAAGGAAAGATCTAAAATGGTACCAAGAGCATCCAGACAACCAGTAGGTTAAGACAGAGAAAGGTAAGAAGAGACAATAGAGCAGGTTCTGAGGAAAATAAACAGCCAAAAGGAAAATGAAAACATAGACTAAGTAAACGGTAACATTGTAAACGCAATCAAGGAAGCAGAGAAAACGTGTAGCACTAAACAAAGTAAATACAAAAATAAACTTAGCGAGGAAACAAAAAAACTTATAAAGGAAAGAAGAAATATGAAAGAGAAATGTGACACAAGCCAAACACAGTCAAGAAACATAAGCAAAGAGGTATCTAAGGCTATCCGAACAGATGTAAAAAAATACAACACAAAAGAGATGAATAGGGCCATTGAAGAAAATAAGGGAATAAAAGTTCTAAGGAAAACCACGTTAGAAGGTCAAAAGAACATCAACAGGCTTACTAATAGAAGCGGGCAATTAACAACCAACAAGACAGAGATACTCAATGCTGTCAAAAAAATTTTATGTAGAACTTTACACCGAGAAGGCGGAAAATGCAGAAAGAGAAAAAGGCCTTAAAAGAAATGAAAAACAACAAGTCGCCCGGTGACGATGAAATAACTATTAAAGCCATAAAAACAGGGGGGTCACTACTATACAAGAAATAATATGCAACCTCTTCAACTTGTGTCTATGGAAAGGAATAACAGCATCTCAATGGAATAGAGCTGTCATAATATTAATCCATAAAAAGGGAGATAATACAAACCTGCAGAATTACCGACCTATAAGCTTGCTCTTCCAAGTATACAAACCATTCATGAAGATAATCACACTAAGGCTAAAAACAAGTTAGATTTCTACCAGCCTAAAGAACAGGCGGGTTTTAAATCTGGATACAGCACTAATGATCATCTACAGGTAATAAAAACTCTAATAGAGAAGTGCGTGGAGTAGAACAAACGCTTGATTCTTGTGTTTGTTGATTACGAGAAAGCATTTGACACTGTCCACCAGCACAAAATGCTAAAATCTTTTGCCGAGTGCCGAAAGATTCTAGGTATATCAACATAGTCAGACATATCTATCAGAGTGCCACAGCTTGTGTTAAACTTCATGAAAAACAAAAGACTTCCAAATTGAGAGAGGTTTACGTCAGGGTGACGTTGTCTACCACACTTCTGGAATATATGTTTCAGCGGACAAACTTTGAGGACATAAACGGCAAGAAACTTATTGATTACAGACTGCATAAATGAAGCCAAACAGATGTTACAACAACTGGAAACATCATTGTAAAAGGTTGGTCTCAAAATTAACACCAATAAAACTCAATGTATGACAAAGCTTGTCATGAGTGAAAGCATCCTAGTTGGCAAATCAGAGATCGAACAAGTGCACTCCTATAAGTATCTAGGTCATGAAATACGTTTAGGAAAATACAACCAAAAGTGCGAAATCGTGAGGCGAATAGGACTAACCTGGGCTGCATTTGGACGATTGAGCTAGGTCTTCAAGTCAGATATCCCGTTGTGCTTGAAAAAAAAGGTCTTCGACCAGTGTGTGCTGCCCGTCTTGACATATACGTCCGAAACCTTGACTCTTACGGTAAAGAAGATAGCGTCGCACAAAGAGCTATGGAAAGCGTAATGTTGGGTATGACTTTCAGGGATAGGGCGACAAACACTTGACAATAAAATCTAAATCTCTTAGGTTTTGAGGGTAACCAAAGTTGCCACTTATGACCTTTAATCTGCTATAGAAGATTAGATACTGAACATGGATGAAAGTTGCATTTGAAGAGTCCAATCAAGATCAAAAAGATCACCACTGAATTCTATTGACTTTACTATTTCTTTTTCCAATCAGAAAAATGAAACTTGATGAATTGATGTCCAAGAATGATCTGGGGTCATTGATATGAGGTCGAAGATAATTTCAACAAATGCAGTCATTCTCTACTTTCTAAAATTTCCATATGTACCAAACATAGTTACTGTGTTGTGTTAATTATGTTTGCACTATTTGATTTGAATTCTTAAAACATAACCAATTATTTCGATTTTTTAAATTAAATTTGAAAAAATAAATCTACTATCTATACCGCCAACTGACTAATTCCATGTTTTCTAAATTACATTATTTAATGATACTTTTCTGTTATAGATTCAACTAGGAACTGAAAACCTTAAAGCTGCTATAATTTAATTTTTATTTCTAATATGTCTATATTCACACGTTTTGAGTTTGTAGAGCAGTTTATAGAAAATAATCAATGCTATCTTATGCGCGATACCTTGAAGGAGATTCTAATTAGAATTCATAACAGAGATAAGGTTCATGTAATACACTTACGAAACATCAATAATCCACATCAAATGCATATAAAGCCGGTTAATAAACTTTTTAAAGAAGTATGTTAATATAAGGCATGAGTGAAATTTGGTAATAGCAACTAGTTGAGGGTAATGTTCATACATGGTAGCATGAAAGTTTATTTTAGTAAAATTAATACGTGCGTGCGTATATGCGGTATATGTTAACAAAGAGGATTGTAGACGTGTAACGAGGCATAACAGGAGTTTAGGTTTGCTTTAAGTAAAGTTCCCGATACACATTTATTACATTAATAATTTCAGAGTTACAGAATTATCAAGTTCGAAATTCCTCTCAAGTGACTTTATAATAACCATTTCTGTGCGGATAAGATATTTGACCAACCTGAACATCTCGACTGAAATAGTTATTTACAAACAAATGAACGGCACTGAAGTTTCTAATTTGGTCAAATTCAAACAGAAGCTCGACATAACCATTTGCGGTGGAGTCATTCTTCCAACCCACCCAGCCATTACCTGAGGAAGGAACCAGAACATAGAAGTTATTGTACACAATGCTAACAATAACAAAAGGGTACGGACCCTTGCCGTAGCCGATATCAAGCCGGAAGTTGTCTGCTCCGGTTTCTCCATCTACTAGTCGACCCAGTCCGCCGTGAAGCTCGCCCTGGGACACTTGGCCGTCGTACGAACTATCGGACAACCCTTGCGAAGGTTTAGATCCCTCTGGCGCGCTATAAGCGAGCACCCCACCTGCTCATAAAAATTCTTTTAGGCTATTGCTTCTGTTAAGTGCATTCGTATGTGCATCAATAAAACTTTTTTGTCCTGCAATATAATGGAATCGAGGTTTCGGCTGCACCGGCAGCGCACGGAATGTATTGATATAAATCATAGAGTAGTCGCGGCAATCCATTATTACAACTGCAAGCGGACCATGTGCCGAAGCGTGACGAGAAAGAGAATATAAATTTCTATATTGGCGGTTTATTATATTTTGCTTTTATAGTTCGTACCGATCGCGCTTTCTGTTCATTTCGTATCATGCAATCAAGTGGCCTCTATTGCATTTTCGTTGATGGGTTTGACCACATCGCCTCTGACACGTATGAGCATTCCAGAACGGAAGCTCCGACTTGGGGTTTCTTAACTCATAAAGTTGCTGGAAAATGCGTGCGTGGAGAGTAACATTATTCGTGCTCTAACAGACAGGTCCCCTTATAATTCGCATGCAATACCAAGCAATATGCATTAAAAGGTAATCACGTCGGGCTTCAGAAAATCTAATTAAGTTTACTTCGCCAGCTGTACGCAAAATTTCGAACACTGAGTGTGTCGCGATTATGTAATCAGTATTATCAGAATTAGAGCGATAATTCAGTTTCACGGCAAGGGCTGGCAACGCGACATCTGGTCGGGTTCTTCATCTTATTTCGCGAGGGAGTCAATTTGTTTATTAAGAAACTGCGTCTGAGATAACGTCTCAATTATAGGTAATTAAATAGAGGTGATATACGGTCTTCAGTTTATTACCAACCCGAGTTTTTATAATGTTTCCTGAAACAAGCTCGAATCGAATTATTATATTATACAACTACGTTAAAGATAAACTGATTAGCAGTTCGCTTTGATCCGGTTTCACAGAAAGTGTGACGCTGTAGGGGATGGCTTTGATATATAACCTAATAATGAGCTAAGAATAATGGCAGAAATCTAAGCAACAAATTGCAGCCAGTCATTTGCTTAAACTAACATTAAAAAGCGAGTACACATATAAATGGCTTTTATAATATAGTGCACTGCGATTAATCAGTGTCAGAGGCAGTGTTGGTCTCGGAGACGCTAGATTACGTCTTGTAGCGGCACAGAGTTCTGCTCCTTAGCGTATCCATAATTAATAGGAGTGTCGTGCATTGAGTGACAAGCCATGAATAGTTCACAGACTTACCCTCGTTCAAACAACCAAGAAGTTCGAGGCGTAAACAGACAGTACGACGATGGACGCTGTAGGGTAGCACGCGAACACGGCTGGCGAAAATTGGTGGCATTAAACGATGACTTTCCACTGTGGCCGTGTCACTGTTTCCTCGTAGTATCTAAAAAATTCATTAATATTTATTTCCGTCGTTTATTTTAACGCGAATGCTAAATTAACTTCACAAAAAGAATAATTTAGCAGGGTTCATTTTCTAATCAAAGTGTAATACGTTACAATTATAAATCCGTTAAAAAGTTAATGGACTGTGTACCTTAGCTTAAAAGGCTGCCTGTCACGTGATAAAGAATCTTCTTGTTTCGAGATTACGTAATTTTTATAAAACCGAAAGTTAAATTGTTAATAAACGAATTTAACAACATTAAATTGCTCATCGATTCTTTGCGTTCATAAAATATATAATCAATCATAAACTCTACAATAAATAAACAGATTACAGTACAAGTACGGTTTGCTTTCTTAAAAGTGCTATTAACAGGATTTACAACTTTATCTTAATAATTTAAACAAGAATTCTATGATACTAACAATTAACAAGTAAAATTATTTAATTCTCATAAATAAGGGAGTAATTAGTACCTAATTTCTAAACTTCTCTAGAAGAAAATTATTTTTTAGGGTTTATTCATTGGTGATTTATTGATAAAGTATGAGCATGGACTCAGAGTTGAAGTATTCGGTACAAAAATGCTTGCAAATGTTGTAATGAGTAATTTATTTTGGTACTTTGAGGTACACCCCTTCAATGTAAGGTCTTAATTTTGTGACGCCAAAAAGTACCGCCAAGCAGCGCTGTCATTTTTTTCCTATTTACTAAGGATTCCTTGAAATAAAATGGCAACTGTACCTACATCGCTAGCATCAGTTTACACTTTGAATGGCCGACTAAAGTCTGGATTGGTGCAGTAATAAGCCAACTCTTTAGCTTCCTGAAAGCTTCAGTTGCTCTTCAGTCCACGATATGTCTACTTTCTTCTTCTTTCATGTCTGTAATGATATCCATCAAGACAAGTTGATGAAGGACGACAAAATCTACAGTTGTGTAGATTGATCCTATGCTTTGCATCTTTTAACCGACCGCATAACTTAATTCTTTATAAAGGGTTAATTGGGGCAACATCAGCTGTGTCTATGTAATGAATAAAGTTTCTCCGGTAATCTCTTCTCATAAAGGTCTTGCTTGCCTCTGAGAATCTTTAGGTCTTCCTGACTGCTAACTGTGGCAAAAGAAGAAATATTTTGGAAGGCACAAGAATTCATACCGAAGACTGCCATCAATATAAATAAAAGGCAAAACTCTATCCTTAAAGTAAGCGCTTGCGGTATAGATTCATACAAAACTGCCTCAACAGTCTTGGTCGTCTCATCAGTAGTATTAGGTAACTCTACAAATCCATAAACACTTTGTTTACTTCCATCTGATGTCTGAAGTTTAACAAAACTCTGAGCACGAGTAGACTTATCAATGAGATAAAACCCATTTTTTCCTAGTATCGTTTGATAACCACCAGGATCTAAAAGCGCAACCCATTTGTCGTTAACAACATTGATCTCTACAAGTAAGCGCTTGTTTTCACGAAGATGAATGAAACCAGAAGCAGTATAAAGGGTCTATTTGTAGAAATTTTTCACAGTCGTGAGCCAGCTTTGCTATCTTTCCGAATCTTCGTTGCGATATGTCCCATTCTCTGGAAATTTCAGCATTTTAAGGCACTTCGCCTGGTATTCTGGGCAGGAGATACATTTTCTTCCTTGTTTGGTTTATTGCATGCTACAGAATAAACACGTTTCTGTGTCTTCAGGTCTAGTTAATGCACCAGATCAAGCTCCAAACGAGACTCAACAGCGGTTTTAGTTTCTCGAAATATGTAATTTTGCCGTTTGACATCTTCCAGACGTTTGCAACGAGTAATCAGGTCTTCCAAAATGCGAATTTCTACTAAGGCCAGCTGAATCTTATAGAATGGTTACAGATTTCTTCTTAGCATTTAAGCTGCTCTTCTCGGCTGGGTGTTACGAATAGTCTTTTAAACAGGTTGGGCATAACGGCTATGTATACGCTGGGGTTTTCTTTTGCTCCAGATAGTAAGCAAGTTACTTCCAGTACTTTTAAAATTGCTGTACTTGTACTGGGATTTGTAGTACATGTTTAAAATTTTTAATAATTACACTTCCATAGAATAAACACACATAAAGGTATTTTACTTTAATAATTTTCTTGAGTTAATCACTCATGACATACATTAAATTATTAATTAAATTAATTTAAAAATCTAGCGCACCTTACGCGAGATAAGGTTACGTAGGTTCGAATCCTACCTGCGGTAAAGATTTTTAAATTAATTTAATTAATTTAAATTGTAATATGCACATCAAGGTATTTTTTTTTAAATTTATTATTATTTAAAAAAGTACTGTAAACATATAAACCACTCCAAGTACTTCATTCCCAGTAAAATCCACTCCAAGTAATTCACACTAAAGCACTTCCAGTATTTTACTTGCGTATACAGGAATAATCCAGAGTTTAACGCTTAAAAGCGAAAAGATAGACTTGTAGCGATGGCAACTGCAACGAACAAAGTATTTTTCAATGAATTGGTTTAAAAATACTTTTATGCATGTTTATTCTTTGGAAGTGTAAATCAGTAAATAGTCTTACATGCTATTGAAAAATTTTTTAAGAGTCCTATTAAAAACGGTACCAAAAAGCAAAGCGTTTACAAAACGTTTCAATTGTTTTATTTTACTTAGTAATGGGCATAATCGAATGACAATTATAGGATCATCCAATCGTGTATGAACGGTATTTAAAAATTATTCGAACAATCGTTAGTTACGGCTCAATTAAATTCACACAGTGCAATAGCAACATTCTGAAATGAGATTTTTTAACAAAAATCGCTAATATCTGACCAAAAAAGTCTATTACCCAAAGGATTCTGCTAAGTTAGGTCAAATAAGCGTTTTTTGCTTGAGCTTAAAGTTCATAATCTGGGTCATCTACATAATAATTTCTTCACATTGCATTTTGGGAGATTTTTCATCTATAACTCGTAAACGATTGATTTTTGATTTTTTTTCTCAGATTTGTTCTCAAGGCATCAAGTGCTATTAGTAGACACTATTTTATCATGCTACCTTCAATTATTTTGAAATGGGTTTCTCTGGTTTTTTAGAAAGTTAACTATGAGGTTTGCCGTACTATCAAGAACTTTTGTGTAGCTGATACTTCAAGGTATCCAATGAAAGAGAAATATCTTACAAAAGACCATGACCACGGTCAATTACAATGAGTCAAAGGTGGTGAAAATTAGATCTTCTAAACGGAAAAACAATATTAAATAATCCTTGGCACCAATCCTCAAGACCTCAACAACAAACAAACCTGACCTTAAGTCTTGTTTGAAATTAAGTCAACCGAGACCAAGAAAAATTTTAAACTGTCGCTGGAAGATTTTGTAAATGACAGTGTAGAATCTGGCCTAGCCTGTGTAACAATCATTTTGCGCTCGTTACATAACGTCAGAATTTTGATTAATTTTTTGATTCTGTTATAGTTCTAGTTCAGGTTGTCATCTTTCAACTCTTGTGAATAGATAAAGATCGTTATCCCTTATCAGGTCTTAATTGGTTAATTAAATCACCTGTATGTTGGTTGAAAAATTCCTTGTATTAGATCGAAACACCCAGTATAAATTTTTCCTTTTTATTTTATTGTTTATTTGAAAAGAAATAACACATATGCACGTGTTTATAGTTGTTGGTGTCTTGTCTAAAAACCGTTGTGCTGCATTATCGTGTTTTTTTATTTTAATTGTCATCTATCCAATACAGTAATACCCCAACATACGCTACCCCAATTTACGCGAATTCGAAGTTACGCGGTTTTTAAATCTTCTCGTTTATTCGTCTTTTGTTGACAGAAGGCCTCAGTTTAATTGAAAAATGGTTACAAACTTTGGAAAACATAGACTCCAACGAGAAAATTTTGGGTAAGAAGATAAAATTTTTGATCCGTCAGACGACTTTGTTAGATTTTATGAAGCCTTCTACGCCAAAATAACTTCGGTTTATGTTTTTGCAATTTATAATAATATAATTTGTTGTATTATTTAAGATTTTATTACATTTTTCTTCTAAATTATTGTTTTCTTTAGTCTCCGGTCCCAATTAAACATAATTTGTATGTATTTATACTTATACTTACGCGAATTCGAATTACGCGGTTATCGCTCGGTTCCACCTATCGCGTAAGTCCGGGGTGTTACTGTATACCAAATTAATTACTTTTAAATCATTAATACTGATGTCCTAGAAATCGTATTTCTTTTGATTGGCATTAAGTTATTTATGCTCTATATTTTTTCAAGAGCTCTATCTGTTTTCTGGGAGATTAGATAATGTTAAAAAAAGTTTCTATTTGATTGTGAAATATTTGTATTTTATGTTTATCTATTTGAATTTCTAATTCATTATGGGTTTAGTTCTCCCCGACTCTATTTTAGGAGAGGAATAGAAATATTTAGAGGTTCTTTAGCGATCCTCTTAACTTTTGTTCATCTTAGTTTACAGTCGTTTAATTACTATGTGTAAATTCATAATTTACGTAGTAATCTTTTTCCTTTATTCTGATCTCTCTTGGCGGATTTTGCTGTAGTTTGATAAAAGCTTCTACCATTTCATTTAGTTTTTTACCCGTTTAGCTGGTTTTCTTAATAATAAGACACCTTTTAATTAACTGTCTTTTAGGTCCTATCTCCTTATTTCTGTTTTTGGAAAATCTTAATCTCTTTAATTAAGTTTTAATAATTTTCTTTGTAGGCCTTCTATGTTTCTGTTTCTAGAAAAACATCTTTTTTTAAGTCTCCACGCTGCTAATAACGTTGGAGCGTTTTAGTTTTCTCCTTGTCCTGTTATCACTCAGTGAATTTAAACCACGCTTTAAAACTCCTTTGCCATTGTAGAAAATTCTAAAACTTTATTTCTTTTTCATTCTGCATTAGCAAGCTCATTGGCCCATTTTCCGGTTTCTTGTCGAGCATTTATTCCGCGAGCTTGCGAGTTGCACTCACTTGTAGAACGTCATTTTCGCTAGATGTGAGAGTTATACATCGTATATTTTGTCTTCTCCAGTCAATTGGATTATCTTCTGGCAAGCCCTTTAGAAGTAAGTTGCTTCTTTCCTCTTACACTGGCACCAATTTAGCGCGTTATATCCGCAAGTCTAGCATGCATGGGAGCATTTATTCCATTGTCTGTTCACAAGATCATACCTCTTGTTTTCCGACACATTTCCCCTGTATCTCTAGCCATATCTTTAGTGATATAATCAAATGTTTTAACTTTGTCTTTTTGACATTTAAATATTGTTCTGTAGCTAAAGTAAATTTGTTAGGTAGATTAATGTTGCTTTATGGTTAGTGAAATCCACGACAATTTGCACCTTTATCTCATTGACATCTTCATTTTTAATAAGACTTGAAAATGAAGTTTAAAATTTAATTACAAGCACGTGGTACATATTGGTTCTTCTGGACACACAGACTCATGGATTCTTCAGGATCTTTTCGCATTGTAGAGTTAAATTTTTATATTTTATAATATCGATTCATTGTGTTTACTTTGATTTTCAATCCTTATACTGGGTGATTTTGACACCTCAGTTTTGAGCATTTGCATTAAATTTCGTTAATAGGCCAATCAATTACTTTAGGCTATTGCTTTACGATTTTTGTGTGTAGAATTAAATTATTATTTGGCAGTAATTGACTTGATCATAATATCCTATACTTTGCCTTAAGTTACTTATTAGTATATTTCAATATACCTTGTTATATGTTTGTGTACTTTTATTGCGGTTATAACCTCCTTATGCTACGCCCAAGGCCACCTTCTGAATCTAGCGGGTTAAGACTGAAAGGGTTTTAATTTTAATCCAAAGATAGGGAAACAACTATGTAAGATCAACGGAAATGTAAAAATAGACAGACGAAAATAATTATTCATTGGAAACCACAACGGGAAAAAACATCTCTTCCCAAATTTCTCGGAAAGTGCCGGGTAATGCAAAGGAAAATTTAAAAAATCACAAATAGATTTGGACTTCTCTTAATTTAAAAGGTACAAGTTTCAATTGTAATACCCTTTTAGCTTCTTCTAGTTGGACAAAAGTACAAACACTTCTAGATCAAAGAAGTTTAGAAGGGCAATATTGTAAATTGAAATAAAAATATTAAACAGAAAAGACTTAAAGTGTACAGTTGAAGACAAATTTAAAAACACTTAACTAGTGTGTTGGAAGGCTTTTTCTATCAAAATAAAATCAAGACATCTACCTTAGATTGTCAACCAAAGTTAACCAACAGCGGTTAATTCAAAAACAATAAAACATTCATCGGAGTAACGTCAAAGCCGTTCGAACTGGACTGACTACCTATTTGCCGTGGTGTCTCAATTAATGGTCTCCTTAAGGTCTCAATTCCTTTAATATTTCTGGCCCTATAAAAAATTCCTAGATTTTCAGCAGGTGCCGTTTATTGCAAATTAGGAATTGTAGAAAAATTTCTTCAGATGTTATACAGGTGACTATCATTAACTTTAATTGTATGCAGCTGCTATAATATGACTTGATTGTTATCCTAGATAAGTCACTAATATAAATGACTGAGTTTTTTAAGCTTCGTCAGTCTGGAATACAACAAGTATACAAGAACTTTTACTAAAAAAAATTGGAATAAATAATTAAGACTAACAACGAGTTTTCATTATGACATAACTAGCACTTTTGTAGTATTAAAGTGAAGAAAAAATAAAAATTAACAAAATAATAAAATTTAATTCAACAAAAGAAGAACCTTTACAACTCATCAAAAATGTAAAACATAAATGTATAACGTATACCACTAGATGCTAAACTCGTTTTGTCCTTGAGCTCAGTTTTTAAAAAGAAATGTTAAAATCTGATTGTATAGAAGCAAATTGTGGTAATTAAAAAAAATAAATCCGCACGATAAAATAGCTTTGTGCTGCACAGTATCTTAATTCAGACAAAAGCAATTTAGGGTGAATGCTTTAGTTTTCCTTTAACCCTTGTATATCAGTCGCAAAGTTATATAACAATGGGTGAACGGAAATGTCTGTTCTTGTTGATAAGTAAAACCAACTTGTCAAGTTGCTTTTTACTTTTATTTCTTTTTCTTTGTTCACTGTAGGCGGTTTGTACGTTTAAAGAATAATTTATTGAATTAAGCTCGTGATCTGCTAATTTTTATTTTTTTAGATTCCAATTTATTTTACATGCGATGTATTTACGGATAAAGCATTTCGCTAAAGTAATTTTCCACACTTTGCGCATTACGGGAAAATCTTTCTTTTTACTTTAAACCGTCGTTCATCTAAAACAGAATCCACAAAGAACTAGTGCAGCTGAACAATACCGGTATTTAAACGATACCATCACAGCGTATTGTATTTGTGTTTGCTGACAGACGGTTCTGATGAGATTAAAGATCGGATGAGATTTGCGGTTTCTTTGTGACGTCTAACGCAGAGATGACGTTAATCCGTATCTTTGGGGAACGGGGATGCAAGCTTCAAGTCTTAGTAAGGGTAACGGAAAGCATTTCCACAAGATACCTTTGAGGTTTTCTCGCACGTTTCTATAGATAACAATTTACTTGTTATACATTCCATGTTATCAGCACATTTTTGGCCTCGGTAAATTGCCTGTATCAAACGGTGAGTTCGCATTGATCGTCGAGGCTCTTTAGAATTGCACGCGAGCCAGCGGTGATCGTTACGAGTCAATTTCGAGTCAGTTTGCGGTAACATCCGTGTTCAGCCGCCCCATCAACGACCGTCACGCGGGTCAATGTGACTGGATGTCCTTCCACACTAAACGAGCGAATCTTTTCAGAAAGAAAATATATGAGAATGGTATCAAACGTTTTGCTTTTTATCGACTATTCTTCTTGCTTAAATTGCCAGCTCAGCAGCCAAATAGATAAGATTATGATGGACCTGAATAGGTAGAACCCTGAATAGGTAAAACCCTGTTTCCCAAAATCTGATAATTCGTAAATAATCTTAACAAATCTATTCTTCTTTTAACTCAACTTTTCTCTATGAGAATAAGGCTTTAAAATGAAAAGAATTTTTTTTAATATAAAGACCGTTATTTCACTCTTAAATGTGTTGTTTCTCCTGGGTGTTTAAAATTGACCGCTAAAATTGTATTTTGGTACAAAGCGATCTCTATTATTTGATGGCGAACATGCTTCCGGGTACAACACCACAGCATCTTTGATGAATAAAACGGATGACGTTTGTGTGGTTGTAAACGATAATAGGTTATCAGAAACCTAGTGCTGTTAAATTACTGCGGGGCTTTTGAAATTATTAATTATAATAACGTGTAATGTCATATGACATAGTTTCTAAGTTTCTATAATTTTGCAAATAATTAATACTAACGAAATAGACAGATTGAATAAAAAAAAAACGGTGGGAATTAAGCATTTTGTGCTATTCCTAGTTAAGTGGCATTTCACACTGAAATATAATTTGTTAAGCATTATGCATAACTGGAAGTGTAAAATTACTTACAATGACTGTGTTGAAGCTAGAATATAACATTTCAAATAAACCAAGCGATTCTCTTGGCACTTCAGTACTTAAAATGCAGTATAATGTTTGACTAAACATTTCGTTTTAATTTAAATTAACTTTGGTTGCTGTTAAACGGATATATTAACTCTTAAATGTCATTTTTGATGTTAAGCTAGATGGGTTGAATAAAAGAGGAAGCTAAAATTTGATATTTGGAGCGGAATCTGAATCGGAAATGAAAAGCAATGTAGCAGCAGGTTTTTTCCGCTGTTAAGAATGTAATCAGTGTGCAAGAAATGTTGACCACTCTCGATTTTTTCTTTCTTTTTTTATTCAAAATAAATAAATTCAGGATAGAAAAAATTAAAAACTGTCTAGAAGTTCTAATTAAAATCAAAAATAATGAATACCCGTTTGAGGTAATTTTCAGAAAGTTGTCAAGATTCGTTAATAGATAATGTAAACATTGTGTGCAGCTCTTTATGTAAATCAATGTCATAATGCACGAATTTCTTCTAAGAAATCAATGATCGCACTTTGGGCTCCTTTGTATTAAATTGTCTCATTTAATCTTTATTAGTACTTTGTTATCTTAAGTGATGGCGCTTCATCCTTTCTTCCATATCTGTAGGTGCGACTAGTACTTTTCAGTACATAGTCGTAATATATAATGTTATTGGAAGTTTCGGGAAATGGAAGTGAAGCAACAAAGAAAGCAAAAGCTTTACAAACTCAGGTGCTGGTTCTATGATAGAACTTTATTTATGGAATGACATCGTGTGCTATCCGGTTTTGCTCGTCTTTACCCCTCATAACTGCGTTCATACTTGCTTTTATAACCAACATATGATTGCGCTTTGGGATTAAATATTTCTCTCTCGTTTTGCTTTTTTTTTCTGTTCTAAAACAGGTCAATCTATGCAAACTTAAATAATATTTCAAAGCACTTAAGCATCTTTGATATTTTTCCTTCTCGTCTATTATACTGCTTATTACAGTTTTACGTTTTCAACGCTGGATACCAGATAAACTATTTAATTGTCATGTTGACACGGATCTCCTTCAGGGAAACTCTAAATTCTTTCACTTATTAACCAATTACCGAATTAATCTGAAACTGTCTTCATGGTATATTACTAACATCTGGGATAGTCTTTAGCCTGTCAACAACAAACCAAAAGCTTCCAAGAGCTACCAAGTGCAACTGTCTCTCAATTGTAAACAATTCTGGGTGTTTGGTAGATTCATGCCCTCAGGCACGAAGGTGTCTTGCACATGGTGAACTGTGGTTAAGTCCGCCCAAAACAACTTAGTTATGGTATGTTTTCATATAAATCGCACGAGACATTTCTCTAGACACTCTTTGACTTACCTAGTGTTGCTGATTGTTTCCTGGCTGAAGAAGACGTACCTTACATGCCACATTGGCATTTTCCAATTCCTCATCAAGTTCTGCAGAGTGACGAAATTCATTTTTATATGCTTTCATTATCCATGACAAATCAGGCCTCCTCTTGAACAATCAAATACCTGTAGAGGAGTCTTAACATTGGCTTGCTTTTTTGTGTTGTTTCATTTCTTATCTTTTTTTCGATATACCGTGCTTTTTGCTCACACCATATTCCGATATAGATCTTTTGGTCTTCATTGCTTTCAGGATATTAGTTGTTAGTATTTGGTCAGTCGGACTCTTCGGACATCCAGTTTTCGGTCACGGTTATAACGGTGTATGATTTCGAAAACATTTGACTTGTTCATTTTACACAGGTAATATCAGGGTTTTCTCCCGTTCGATTAAAATTTTAATGCGCACCTTCATTCTTTTAGTTTCCCTCTCAGTTAAGGTATACATAAACGTTGATTGTAATACAGCGTTGTAATCTACAATGATAACTTCAAGCAAACAGTACACAGATTGATTTTTTTACAACACATCTCGAGACATTCCTAACTACTACTTCAAGATGGTGAAAATGCATTTCTTCGGTTTGAATCTCTATATACACATAAAAATAAGAGTCCCAGTATTAATGGCCATGTTGTAGTTGGTGGATTAAGAAATTAAAAAACTCCAAAATCACAAAGGTGATTCACTAATTAAAACAATCTTGACTTTGCTTAATTCTTATCTATGCTATGTATACATGAACTCTATCTATTGCAAGTTCTTTTTTTTAATCTTATTGATGGATTTAGAGGAAAACAAAAGCACCGATGAACATATCAAGAGAAAAAATAGAGTTCCTTTCCCCAAGAAAGTGACTGGTGCTAGCGAGCTACCAATAAAAACTTTAACTGTAAAATTTTCTTTAAAATAAAAAACCACCAGGAGTTTCTTCATTGGTAGCATGATAGCGCGTTACCTACTTCTGATTACAAACATGGTTACTGTTCGTGGATGCAACCATTGGCTCTATTTTCGAGCAAGTGGTGGCACTGAAATCATAAACTTCCTGAACGATCGACAGCAAAAGTAGTAACAATACAAAAATGTGATCTAAGCAGAAACATTTCAACTTTCTGATAATTTTCGACAAAATTTAAAAAAATTCGTATCTGAATTCATACATTCTGTACGTCGCGTCTGTCTGTTGGCATGTTTCCGTAACTTTACAGGACATGTTGTATATGAAATCAACTTAGAATCTTTTACTGAGGACAGATACATAATTGGTATTTCGATATCTCGAATAGTTTTTGAGATAATCGAGATCGAAAATGGCGACTTTTCGACATTGTCTGTTGGTCTGTTGCCATGTTCTCGTAACTTTACAGGACATGTTATATATGAAATCAACTTAGAGTTTTCTCGTGATTATAGATACATGATCGGTGTCTCGAATAGTTTTAGAGATAATCGAGATTGAAAATAGCGATTTTTCGACATAGGCTGTCTGTTGGTCTGTTGCCATGTTCCCGTAACTTTACAGGACATGCTCTATATAAAACTTAGAATCTTCCCCTGATTACAGATACATAATTGGTATTTTGATATCTCGAGTAGTTTTCCAGATAATTCGAGATCGAAAATGGCGATTTTTCGATATAGTCTGTCAGTTTGTCTGTTGCCATGTTCCCGTAACTTTACAGGGCATATTATATACGAAATACACTTAGAATCGTCTCTTGATTACAGATACATAATTGGTATTTCGATATCTCGAATAGTTTTCGAGATAAAAAATAGCGATTTTTCGACATAGTCTGTTGTCTTGGTCTGTTGCCATGTTCCCGTAACATTACAGGACATGTTATATATAAAATCAACTTAGAATCCTCTTCTGATTACAGATACGTAATCGGTATTTAGATATCTCGAATACTTTTCAAGATCGAAAAATTTTTTTGTTTTAATTCTCGACATGATCATAATAATAAGTAATAAATCATCGTCTTTAACTTTTAGCAATTTTCTTCTTAGTGTCAAAATTGGTTTTAACAAGAAGAATCTTTGAAGAATTTTGCTAAGGTCATGGGTCTTATTAGACTTTAAGTATACAAATGTAAAACTTGTTAAGACTTCCTGGAAATACTATGTGTGGCCTCTTTTAGTTTTCTATGAGTTCTGTTCTCCTCTTTGGCCACTATTTGTGCATTATCCCATTGGAAGCGGTGGTTTTCACCTCATACGTGTTCGGCGATTCTCGATTTATTGGTTTATCCTTTCTTGATATAATTTCATTCGTAAAGATTTGCCCGTTTCTCCTATGTATGCCTTGCCACACTTATACAGAACGTTGTAAACACAGTTCTTCGTTGCTGGGTTTGGTATTGGTGATTATTTCTCTAATCGACCGAGAGGATTTGAACGGCGTGCGTATGTTGTAGCTATTTTCAATTTTTCAGAGTTGATCAGAAACATCCGGTACATACGGGATGACAGCTATGCGTTGTCTTTCAGCTGCATTCTCTCTACCTCTTCTATCTCTGGGTTTTGGTTGTTCTCGGACGTTAGGTTAGCTAGTATTAAGTTAGCTGATATAGTATAACAAGAAGAGATGAGAGCGATCAACTCACAAAGAAAGATAGCTCGATTAAGATTTTTTCCACTGACTGGGGTAACGCAACTGTGGTTATGAACACTGAAACTTATGATAGTAAGACCCAAGAACTGATAGACACGTGTGAGTACAAATTACTCCCCAAAGATCCTACGCAATCAATAGAACGACGAATATACCAAGCGCTGTTCAAACATAAAAAGAAACTCTTGATCCAAGAAAAGAGCAAATTAACTCCGCATTATAATAAGCCGCCCCACCTATATAGTCTGCCGAAGATGCATAAGAAAAACATACAGCCTTCGAAACGTCGCAAGAAAATATCGCAACAGGTGTTTAGACCACCCATTTGGTGCGTTATATTTTCTTGTTTATAGAAGATTAACACTAATCTACGGTGGTTTGACCCACACTCCAACTTTGGTAAGATTTGTTTTTCACTACTAAATATTTGTCTCTTAAATTTTAATTATGTTTGATTTGAATTTGTTTTTTCAGATGCTTGTGTTTACTTTTTTTGTAGACTTTCTTTTTCCCGTTTTCTTTTATTTTACAAAACCGATTGCATATGTGGGAACAGTACCTAGGCTGTTCGAGGAAGAGACCCGTCCGCTGGAAGGTCCTTACACCAGTTGCTGTTCAGAAGCGTTTTCAAGACTACTGGTTTCTGGTGTCTAATGTTTCTAATTTTCTTTTCCAAAAGTGAATAACAATAGGGACAAATTCTATCGTATTCTTGCGTCATTAGCTTATTAGTTAATTTTAAAAATCCAGTAATTATTGTACATTTTCTTTAAAATAATTTTAATAGAGAAAGTAACATTGAAACTTCTTTGCAACAGCTTTAATTCTTATTTTTTGTGCATAAAACGGTCTTTAATAGAAATTTATTTTAAAAATCTAACTTGCAAATAATTATTTAATTTTCTCCAATATTTCAGGGTTAAGGCAATTAATTAATTGCATATTTTGTATTTATGCTAATTATTACCGATTATTTATTTGTGACTGTATGTATTATCTGCAGAATCATACTTTTTTGCTTTGACTTGAGGCGTTCTGGCGCCCCAAATAAATTTCAAACCTGGTCGAATTGGTAGATTAGAGTTTTTATTTGGAACCCATCCTTGTCTGGACTTTACTTTATTTTTCAGGCACATAGGGAATCTTTACGGGCAAGCTATTTACAATTTGGTTACAAAATATTTGCCAATTAACGAGGAATCACGCCTTTCTTGATTAACGATTTACTCTTAAAATCTCACCCTGCAAACAGAGAATATTGTTGAAACTATCCGAGCCGAAAGGCTTTCTAAAAGTGTTCAACAAAATTAAATGTTCAATATTACCTAGTATTCAAATGAATCATATTTGAAATAACCCTTGCAAATTGCAATATTCTATCGGGGTGACGTACACACAGCCGAGAGTGGTTTGAAAATCAAGGTTGTGCTCAAAACTTCGGTTACTGTGTAAGAGATGGCATCACTTTAGAGTCGTGTTTGGCCGAAATTTAAATAATTATGAAAGTGTAAAGAATATTAGAATGTTTGCCACGTTACACGCATTGCATCGTTGTTATGATGGTTGCCTAACCCCGTGTTGTATATATTATATATACCACAACATACATATCTGTATGTAGAAAACAATGGGGTGCATTTCCAACACCACATAACATTTTTCAATTTCCAAAAATATAAGTTTGACATTTAATTAATAAACAAATAATATTTGTGTGTAATTGTTAAAAAAAACTAGAGAAGTATGTTTCCAATTTAAAAAAAGTAAATTGTGAGGTAAAAAAGTTTAGTTTAAAAAACATCTAACAATGTTAATGTAATTAAATTTAAACTAATGGTCTTTATGTAAAGAAAATCAACTTCTCAGTTTTAAAACAAGATGGATAATAATAGATTTTCAAGCAGTGAAAAGAAATAATTAAATGTTACAATTAGTTCATAAGTTTGGAAGTCTGAGGCTGAACATACTATACAAAAAATGCCCTATACCAGTTACTAATTCAATATTCAAATACTTGTGAAGAATAAAGAACTTTTATTTCTCATATTCTCAGCTACTAACAATAAAAGTACAATAACCCTAGTGCAGGTATAAAACTACCCCCCCCCCCCCATTATGTTAGTGACCTTCGATGGTCAATACTGCAACTGGTTGGAATTCAAAAATTTATTCTTGTCAATGATAGATCAGGATCGGATATACAGAAATATTACTGTCTAAAGAGTTTTCAGTCGGAAACAGTAAAAGAGGGCATAGAATCAGTAGAGGTATCGACAGGCAACTACAAAAGCGCGTGGAAATTTTTAATTATCCGGTACGAAAACAAAAACAACAAAAATATCATACCGAGTTACGAGACCTGTACGAGTAATACCAATAAGCTTCTCAGGTCTTTAAAAAATCTAGGAAAAAATACGGACTCCTGGGATCGTTTAATAATTTATATTTTGGTAAATAACTTCGATTTAGTTACGCGAAAAGAGTGGGAGTCGTGCAAATGTAAGGGCGAATTGCCGATGTTAGATTTAGAAACATTTGTAAAACAAAATGCAAAAAACAACAAGAAATAAATCAGAAAGTTTAAAAGCGGGTTATAATAAAAATAACTGCAAAGGGCATATGTACATATAATAAAAAACATCATTCAAGTAATAGTTTCGCGACAACGAACAACGACAATAAGAATTTAATATGTTGTTTTTGTAAAAAAGATCATAAATAAAAAGAAATGATAACTGTTCTTTCCGCTTGATATTTTCGAAGTTTTAAATATTGTTTGTTTTCGATGGCTCCTGTAAATAGAACTTAGGATGGTCAATTAATCAGTTGCAATATGCAGGACTCAATTATAACTCGGTTTCGCACTCACCAGTATGTTCTCAGCGGAGGCATTGCTCAAATGTATCGTCAAGTATGGGTCCACGCCAACGATAGAAAATATCAAAAAATAGTATGGTGTGACAATCCTACCGACCCCTTAGAATATTTGGAATAAAACACTGCAACCCTTAGCTTGACAGCAGCACCATACCTTGCGATACACTGTCTTGTTGAGCTGGCAAATTTGAACGACACGCGCTATCCAACGGAATCAAAAATAATTAAAACTGACTTCTATGTCGATGATGTACTGACTGGATCCAACTAGATCGAAAGCTTAAAAACATTAAAGAAAATTTAATCGATACTGTAAAACAAGGTGGTTTTACCGTAAGGAAATTCAAAAGCAACGTCTTAGAACTTAACGATTCGAACTCGAACGATCAACCTATTGCTCTTTCCAATTGTAATAATAAGGCCTTGGGCATCTTTTGGAATTCCAGTTCAGACAGATTTTCATTTTTAACCACAAACGGAAGTCCACACACAAGCGTAACTAAACGATTGATTTTGTATACTACAGCTAAATTATTTGATCCTATCGGATTACTTTCACCAGTCATGGTTAGAGCGAAACTGATAATACAAGACATTTGGCAAATTAAGTTCAACTGGAATGAGACTATCTTTATGAACTTGCATTCATGTTGTTTAACCTTTAGAAAAAATCTAAGTTCTGTCAATCAAATAACCATCCCGCAATGTATTCTCGTTCCAAACACAACGGAAATCGAAATACACGGGCTTGCAGATGCTTCGGAAAGGGCGTATAGCGCATGTATTTATTTACTGTCGAGAAATGATGAAAATCAAAAGTTGTAAGATTACTGGCCGCTAAGCCGAGAGCGGTACCATTTTGAAAAATCTCACTACCTAAGTTGGAGTTATTAGCGGCGACCTTGTTGGCCGAATTAGCCACAAGATCTAGAAGTATTCTAAACATCACGTTCACGCAAGAGTTTTGGTGGACCGATTCTAGAATCGTACTTTGTTGGTTAACGTCACACACTAGCAAGTGGTTAACCTTTATTGGAAATCGCGTGGCGACTATTCAAAATTTAACAAATGTTGCAAACTGGTATCACGTTCGTTCATCCGAAAATCCTGCAGACATTATTTCGCGAGGCATGTCGCCATCTCAACTGACTTGCTCCGACTTTTGGTGGAAGGATTCTAGTTGGTTAGAAGATCTGTCTCATTTCCTCAAACAAGAAAATAACATTTCGTTCGACAATATTCCAGAATTAAGGAAATTCACTATTTCTGCGTTCGCAACAATTAATCAAGTACCATTCATCATTATTAGAAATCATTCTACTCTAACAAGGGCGAGACGAATTTTAGCCTGGTGTATATACCTACGTTTAGTTGTAAACTGTCGTTCAAAAAAGGAAGAGCGCAATCTCACTGGGAGAGAATTAAGTGACTCTCTCACGTTTTGATTAAACACGCACAAAAGACGTCGTTCTCGGAAGAATACAAAGACTTACTAAATGGCGATAACATTCAATCAAACAGCAAGCTTACGTCATTATGTCCGTTCATGGATACAACCGGCCTTATTAAACTAGGTAGTTGTCTCAAACAATCTAACTTCTCTTTTGACAAACAACATTAGCTGTCTCTATTTTATACAGTTGGTGTCAACTATGCCGGCCCAATAACCGTTTAGGATAGACTAGGGCGAAATCCTAAACTTCTCAAATGCTATATAAGCATTTTTGTATGCTTCTGTACAAAAACCATCCATCTGGAGCTGGTCTTTGTCTTGGCCTTTCCACACAGGCTTTGATAGCATGTTTAAGACGATTCATGGCCCGGCGAGGTAAACCATTGCATATATATATAGTGATAATGGCACCAACTTTAAAGGTGCCCAGCCAGAATTAGTTTTACTGCACAAATGGCTGAATAGCAATCGTGACTACATAATAGATAGTGTTAACAAAGAAGGGATCAACTGGCATTTTAGCCCCCTGTCAGGCCCGCATTTTGAAAGGCTTTGGGAAGCGGGCGTCAAGAGTACAAAACACCATTTGAAAAGGGTTTTGGGTAACTCGTCTTTGACCTTCGAAGATATGAATACTGTTTTGATTCAGATCGAATCTACACTAAACTCTTGTCCCTTGACCCCCTCTCCTCAGATCCTAACGATTTGGAAGCGTTGACGACCTCACGTGGCCGTAGCAGATCCTGACGTTCGAGACGTCCAAATCAATTGTTTAAATCGATATCAATACCTACAACAACTAAAAAAAAATTTTTGGCATCGCTGGAGTACCGAGTACATCTCTCAACTGACTCAACGCAGCAAGTGGACCAAGACCACACCGAATCTGTCAGTGGGGACGATGGTTTTCATAAAAGAATCTCACCTTTCTCCAGGCCTGTGGAAGCTGGGGCGTATCGTAGCACTTCATCCTGGTAAGGATCAAGTAGTGCGAGTGGCTAGTGTGAAGTGCGCGAGTGACGTGTTGAAAAAACCAACTGTTAAATTGTGTGAATTACCGATAACTGACAATCAGAACAAGGACAAAGGTTCACGTAACTCCTTATTGTTTTTTTTTTCATTTGTTATTTTTACATTTGTAATTGTTACTGTTATTATGTTGAAAGCTGTAGATCTTTTAAGGCGGGCAGCATGTTCTTTCCTTTTTATATTTTTGAATTTTTAAATATTTGTTTGTGGGTTCTGTACCTGACAATAATGGCATCCAGGACATTGGCCGCGGGTCTAACGGGAGCCCATCCCTTTTTGTTGTAACATATATAGCTGTCTGCTTTACCATAAAAATTCTTGTACCTTTGTTACCTTTCAAGAGACACTTTCCTCCCGGCAGCCAAGCAGTACAGACGTGTTCTACAGAGCTCCGCTCCGACGACAAGACTCTACTCAGGACTTAGTCATCTAATAAGATGGACATCGTTCACACGCCTCGTGAAGACCTTCGAGCACTTGACATGGAAGACAAGCTTGTCTTCTTTGATCAAGTTGTTCACGGCCTAGGAATGGATTGTGTTTTGCAATACAATATCAAATTCCCAGGTTTCTGGGGAACACAAACTAAAGACATCGGAGATTACTACAAGAACCAAAAGACAGCCTCCAACCCAACCCAGGACGAAGAGCAAGGCCAGCTTGAAGAACCGACCGAAGACGCCGCCATGGAAGAAGACGCCACCGACGCCAACGCCGCCGCCACCGACGCCGCCGCCACCACCACCGACAACGGGAAGAAGATGTCGAAGAGGCAGAGGCAGCGGGCGAAGAAGAAGACTGCAAGGGAGCGCGCCGCCACGGTTCGTGGTGGTGCGGCCTCCCTTCCAGGTGTGGTCGAAGCACCCGCCGACTGCGACGCCGCTCCCACCGGCACGGATGCTGCTGCCTCCGGGCAGGCCAGCGCACCGGCCGTGGACAGCGGCTTAGCGGCAACTATTCAGCCGCCGAGGGCGACCTCGGATTCCCCCGCCGCCCCTCTGGGGAGCCACGGCGCCGGCACCTCGCACTCCGAGGCACCGCCGAGGGACAGCGACGTGATGTCGTGCGCCTCCTCTGTCCAGGACGGTAGCAGCAGCTACGAATCCGACTGCGACGACGACTTTACAAAAGTCACCAGTCGATCGAAGAGAAGACGCCGAGATTCTCCCGCTGCGGAAGCGCTAGCGGCCCCGGCGGCGAACCGTTTCTCCGCTTTAGGAGCCGAGAACGACGCCGTACTCCGAGGGGGCCCCGCCGCGTGTCTCCCAAGGGTGCCTCCCATAATCCTTCACTCGAAGGACGACTGGGTTCGCATCTCGACGGAACTCACACGGCTTGATCTCGCTGTCGCGAAGGCCAAAAACCTCCGCGACGGCATTATGATCAAGCCGCAAGCGGAGCGCGACTACCGCGGGATCAAGGATCTCCTCACGAGGTTGGGTCTATCCTTCCACGCCTACCAGCTGACGAAGGAGAAACCGCTCAAGGTCGTCCTCCGGGGCATCCCGGAACCGATCCCCGTCGAGGAAGTAAAGGAGGCTCTCTCTAGCAGAGGCCTCCCGGTTCTTTCTGTTCACCGGATGCGCCGAGGTGCGGAGCGTATCCCCATACCGCTGGTGCTCGTCATTCTAGACAAGTCCCGCGAAGCGGCCAAGGAGATGTTCGGGACCAAGGAGGTACTCGGTCTGAGGGTGTCCGTGGAATCCCCGCGGAGCCGAGTAACGACAGGTCAATGCCACCGGTGTCAACGGTTCGGACATTCGCAGCGATGCTGCAACGCCCCACCCAGGTGCGTGAAATGCGCCGGTGCCCATCACACCGGAGACTGCGCCAAGTCCAAACAGACGCCAGCCACATGTGCCAACTGTGCTGGTCCACATCCGGCGAACTACAAGGGGTGCCCCAGGTATCCCCGAGTAGCGAGCGCGTCAACGGACAAAGCGTCTACTCCAGGAGAGCGGACCTCTGCATCCACCACCCGGGGCGAATCAGCTCCGCGACCCGCAACCCCGCAGCCAAGGCAACAGGCCGTACGGCAAGCCGCCGCCCCCACACTCCGTGAGGAAAGCGCGCCAGTCGCACCAGCTAGCAGCGCCGGTTCCCCGAACTGGTTAAACCTGCTGGGAAGCCTGGACTTTACGAAGCTCACCCGGGCGCTGAAGACAGCCGGTTAGCGTCTCTGCGAGGTCCCCGGTCTCCCGGAGATGCTGTCCGCCATCGGATCCTTCCTCCAGGACGTTCTCGAAGCCATCCAGGCCTAAGAAGTTACCAAGCCCAACTGCCAATCCAAGGGCCCGCTGCCAACAGAAGCAAGCCACAACATCCACTCCAGGTGAAGAAAACCACAGATGAAGGATATGGGAATTTAAATTCGGAGATCCAACAGCCAGGAAGTTCAACGTTCAACATTCAACCTTTCAAGAAGCTGGGTACAAATGAATGTGCTTGAGCCAATCAATTATATAAATGTTAGTTTTATTCACCGATCAATTATTTATTAATAAGTGTATACACAAAAGTGCACCAATCTAATATATTACACAAAAAAGTATCTCAATCTAACTAAAAAGAAAATGATTAAAATCAATCCAACAATAACAATTGAATTACTTGTTTTGTTTTCTAGTTTATTTATTTGATTTGTTTGTATAATTATTATTTCGTGATGAAATGACCGTACCTAAGTCTGCTATAATGACGCTACATCGTGTCCAATAGTGATACACCATTGTAGTATCTTAGATTAGTTGTAAGCTGACATCTGATGGATTATGTTTTAAATATAATTGAAATTAAATCATCTTTATTCGATGCTAGCGCCCAGAAAGCGGTTTGCGTGTGAAAGTGCCGGTTTTAAAAGCGGATTCTTTAGGTATAACATCCTTTATTCGCGTTGAATACTGTAGCGACCTGATGCCTATTGTAGTTGGTTATTTTTTTTTGTATAGTTAGTGAGCATAATAAGCATTAATTAAAATACTAAAATCTTACATGGCTTCTTGGACAATCTTGTCAAGGTAACAAATTAAAGATCTTGAAGAATATTCTAGCGCCCTCTTTACTTAAGCTTGGAAAGTAGACTTCAATACTAATTGTAAGTGGTATGAAGATAAGTTAGTAGACTGACTATTGAGATTTGTGCTTTTTAGAACCCGAAAAATTATTTTCAAACAAAAATTATCTTGGTTTAGTCTAAAGTGCTTGTTACATGCAGTACGTGTACACTGTACAGCTTTTTGCATAAATAATGTCGCAGTACATTCTCCTAATGAATGAAGTGATCAAATACACGAAATCTGATTTAGCATTAATTACATAAAATTTGTTTCTTAAGAGCCCTTAAGACGACTTTGGATAATTAATATGAAATTAGATTTAGTTTAGTTAATTGCTTCATTAAAGAAATGATTTGCTATATTATTTATGCAAAAAGTTTACCTAAAAATAACATGGCAAACATTTAAGAGTAACTTTTAAATAACGATCTACCAGTGTTTAGTTTTGTTTGACATCTTGACGACTGTTTTCCTTTAGAAACAAATAAATTGATTCCCATAGAACTTGTCCATTCTAGGGAATATTCGTTGAAGTTTTCAGTTTTATTGAACTTTAAATTTTTTATTTTTAGTCTAGAAAATCTTTTCACTATTTGTTTTATTTCGACTGATACTTCTGTAATACATATGAACACTGACATGTTACAACTCATGCTTTCTTTGTTTTTTTTTCAAATTAGTGGATCTAGATTATCTCCCTTATTGAAATAATTCCTTAATAATAATAATCGCAATTATGATTTTGATTAGAAGGTGAAAGGCCTCTTTAGATCACAGAGCGATTAATAAGAGATTTTAACCATCCGATTGTATTGAAAATGCTTGAGCACACGTTTTATCTTATCTAATATTTGAATTTGAACTTGGCATTATTTATATTAAAAACCTATCCACGCTTGCAATTATTATTAACGTAAACTTCCTAACTCTTAAATTACAGTAAACATCGAATTATTACTAAAAATTAAAATTATTTGAAACTGACGTGTATAAGTGATTTCTTTCTCTTGTCAGAGTAAGAGCTCTTCAATTCTTCATTTGCCTACCTTAATAAGAAATTCAGAAGTAGGAATCCAACTGTAATAATATGGACAACCCCAATTTAAATATTTTAGTAGGGACATCTAACTTTGCTCTTAGAGTTAGATTAGCAAATACAATTGTAAAAAGCCAGCGGTAGATTTCAATATCGCAATATAGTTAGTGATTTTGGTTGTCGATGTAAAACTGGAAGGTTTACAATCTTATATTATCGATTTAATTCGTACAATCCATTCCATGTTTATAATTTTTAATAGAGTAAGCAAAGGAAAACACTTAGAAGTCTCCAAATTCTTCTCTGTCATACTGATATCGAAAAAAGATTAGTTCAGTTAAATTGAATATATCGTATTAGTTTGTACATGTTAAGATAAAAAGAAAAAGAAAGAAAACAAAAAAATTAATTTAAATATTCCTGCAATACTTTACTCGATAATTAACGAAAGACGCTTGCTTGCACTGTAATCTAAATAATGTTTTAAAGAGCCACTCTATATATTTTCATGATCTGAGAGGCGGTATTAAGACACAACATTTTCATTTTAAGTAGGAATTAATGATTGCGTGAGTCTGTTTCTGCTTGGCTAGTTATTACTTGAAAGCCGCTTATTTGCAACGTTAGCAAAGTTCATTTATTAAAGTATTGATTCTCTTCCACATTAAGCAATTATTCAAGATTTATTTTACCTCCTCTTGGATGCACTTAAATTAAACGCGCAAAAGGAAAACCGGGATAAATAATAAATATCTATCTATAGCATTAAAGAAAGTTTTTAATACCTGCTTTCCATCCCACCGCTTATATTCTTTCCACTCGCCTAATCCCGGTCTCCAATACTCTAGGGTATATTCTTCGGCGTATTCTTGACCACGTCCTCTATCATACCGTCCCTGTGTTTGTATTCCTGCTACTACATGAACGTCCCCTAAATCTACCTGAAGATATTCACGAATCCCCTTTTCAACTTGCTGTTTTGGACACCAACCTCCACCTGCTTTTTCTGTGCGTAATCTGGAATAAATTTACTTAAATTAGATCGCACATAGATAGGTACAACAAGTACAATATAATGCACAGCCTTAAATGTATTCAGTAAACTTCACTTCACAATACAACGGCATAAACCGAATCTATTTTCCAATAGCTTCAGGCAAATTATATGATCGGTTAATCACCCGGAACCGCGGGAATATTAATTAATTCAATAGGGTCATTTGCAACTGAAGCACCATCCTCGTTATAGGCGCAAACAGTTTATAGTTGGTTGGGTTCACCACAAATTGTTAAGTGAGCCCCAGTGGACTAGAAAATAGAGAAGGCCGTTATGTAGAAGGGTGCAATTAACAATGCACATGCCCTACATGCTGCAGTTAACACTAATGTAACTTTATTTTACAAGAATTTCACAAGCTAAATCCCGGTAGTTATGTGACGCTGTGACAGTTGACGCGTACGTTAAATCCAAGCCGCTAATCATCCGGTATGGATGTTTAAAAGTGCATTAGTCTGCCAACTTTAAGGATATTTCCGGTTTAAAGCTTTTAGTTTTCATTAAGCTCGCGCCGCATGAACCCTCGGGAACTGAACCTTGCGCCTACCTCATCATGATTCTGTCTAATCTCTCCCTGAGGATAGCGGGATACACAGGGAGTGCACATTTTATATATACGATACAGCGGCGTGCAATACTAACGGGTAGCTTTGTGTAGGTGTGTGATGGGCCTTTTAACTTTACTTGAATTCTCTTTTATTTTTTATTGTTAGAGAGTATTGCTCTAAGCAAGAGGTTGACTTAATAAGGTCTTTTCACATTAACAGAAATATCTTATAATAGTAAATAAATTAACAATAATGATTACCGAAAATCAGACTCAATAGTTCCAGACAGAACTATTCCTTATAATTTATCCCAACATTCAGATATTTTCCATTTTTAATATTGTTATTAAAGTTGGTATTTTACTTATACGTAGTTATATAAAAGTAGTTGGGCCGACCTGTGTGAAGCCATGTGATTAGTTTTAGGAATAAAAGTTTTTGATTCTTCAAAAAATTTGCTCAAAATCACCTAATTGTGTTTCTAAAACTAATTCGTTGTATACCTACAGGCCTTCACAGTAAAATAAAAACTTTCAAAGTTCATAGAAACGTGAAGCAAAAACTTCTAGGTATTTTATTTAGTTCAGTCAAAAATATCGTACGAAACACAAAATTAACTTTATGAAAGTCAGAAAAACGCATTAACATGGCATTTTTGTCAGATTTCTTGAAACTATAATTTTCTTTTAAAGGCAAAATCCATTTTTGTCAAAGGCTTGGTCTTCAAGAAACAGATGATATTTCCAGATTTTGGTCATTTCAAAATGTGTCTACCATTTGCTACCCAATTCTCAGAATTCCTTGAATGATTATCAACATTTTCTAGATTAGCGTTGCATATGGAGTGTTCTTCACCTTTAAGGAGCATTTCTGTGGAGTTATGAATGCGCCAATACTCTGAGACTCGACTCGATTAACATAAACTCGAAGAAGCCTGAAATAGTTAACCAAACTAAAAGCTTCCATCATCTTGAATGGCTTTTTCATTTTAAAAGGATCAATAAGCGCGTAAATCAGTTTTGTGGTTATTTGTTGTTGTACTTATTAACATCAGCTTACTAAGAGCTGACTCTTCTAAGTTATTAAAATAAAAAATAAACTCTCTTAAAGAAAGAAATTAAAACAAAAACTCGACTGGCCAAAAAATCCAGTTTCGTAAAGCTCGATCGTCTCAAAAAGCCTAAGTGGTCTAAAAACACCAACTGGTTCCAAAAGTCAACCAATCTGAATAGACTTTATTCCGTAAAGCTGTTCTAAACAAACCGCAATGTTCAATAAACATACGAAGCCCGATCAGTTCCAAAAGTTATGGGTGTGAAACTTGACTGAACAAGTTCAACGTATTTCAGGTTTATAAGAATGATTGCTTTATCACTACTTCAATTTCTTTTTGGTTTCTTTCGCAGTCTTTTTGCAGCTTTCTATATTCTTTAAGTTAATGAGATACGATTCAGTGATCAGTATCTCAGTCTTATCTATTCATTTTCTGCTATCTTCTCGTGTTTCTTTAGATAGAACTGTAACTGTTGTCTATAAACCAAAAGTCACTTTGCAAACCGGAACCAGAGGCCTGCAAGGGCCGGGCTTTTTACTCGGAGCATTGCTTAAAAATTTATTGGGCTTTTCGGGAAAACATCTGACCTGTAGGGCCGCCCGAGCTTCTGGGACTTGTCTGGTAGTTCGGGCTTCTCAGGCTTATCCGACCTGTTGAGCTTATCAGCTCGATCGGGTTTTTCGAGCCCTTATTTGTGTAGTTATTCAAGCGGACCGGACCTACATTTTTTTCGTGACTTTCCTGACCTGGACAGGCTATTTTCGTATTGCCGTACAACATTAGAACAGGCGTTATTTTTGTACTGAACCGCAGCAGAGGTTTTTTTGTACTGCACCGGACTGGAATCTTTTTCGTACTGGCTCGGACAGAAATAATTTTCGTATTGACTCGGACAAGCATTATTTTTATATTGAACCAAAAAGGAAGATTTTTGTACTGCACTTGTTCCTTCATCGGACTTTTGCGCGGCCTGGCTCAAAGCTCGCGTTTAGGTCAGGTTGAGCCTCAGTTTGAAAATCTGTCAGGCTTACGTCGGGTCAATCGAGCCGTTTATTCCTGTTAGGCCTTTCAGGCTTCTCGAACCTGTTGGTTTGTTTGGCCCTATCGGGCCATACTGTCTTTTCGGTCCGATCAAGAAGTCGCCAGATTTTTTTCGGGCCGCGTCAGGTTTAGTCCCCGTCGGGCTGTTCCTGAAAATTTCAATCTGGAGCTACTCGGAACATTATTATTCGTTGTTCGTAGAAAGGCTTTATCTTTTCATATCAAGTTTGCTTCCGATATTGCTTGTTTGTTAATTGAGAAAATTCCAATTTTACGGAAGCTGCCGGTAATTGTTTGCTTTATACTGTCCAATGCCTTTTTCAAAAAATTAGAAGTTGCATTTGCTTAGGTTTTTCTCTTAAATACCACCGTTGCCATCTCGTAAATAAACAATCTCAGAAACTATTGGGCTCGTTAAGTAAATCCCATAAAATTCTCCTTTGGGTACATAATCTTATCGTCTTATTTTGAATCATACTGATCCTCCGTTTGCCTCTGAGCAGTTGAAAACAGTATTTTCCGCGTTCTTTATTAAATCTGAATGTTCCTGTAATTGTTCCCTGCTGAAAGCTAGCATGCACTGACAAGAGTTTGCTGAACTGAGCGGCTGAGCGTCACTGAATAAAAATAATTGGTTTTGTTTATATCAGTTATTATTAAAGAAGTATTATCCCAATATAACACGATATATGCCAAAAATTCCTAAATAATATTTCGGTCATTCTTGTTTTTTGGAAAATGACCTGTGAGGTGAACTTGTGTGATAACAAGGGGTCTTATAAAATATGTTCTTTCAAATACTATTGGTCTTATCCTTGCTAAGAAAATGAGTAATGACTTTGAGCCTCTTTAACACCTAGCATTCTAGCTTAACGCACTCTTTGTACTGATGAGGCAGGATTCATCTTAGTATTTTATAAGAATGTGTGCAATGTTTTCTGAAAACAACAAAATAAATATTAAAGTAGACTGTTGACAATTTAATGGATGCGCTGATAGAAGATGTATAATGACATTAGACATTGCATGGTATTTAAATATTTTACAGTTAAAGAAATTTCTTTCTATGACAGCGTTATGTTAAGTACCTGCTTCTGTTTCCGACATTTTAAAATGTACCATCTGCTGCAGTCAATGCCTAGGTTTCTCTTTTTGGTAACACCACAAGAAAGCAAGAAGAAATTGCAAAAATTATCCGTTATTATCAGAAAAGGCTGTAATGCGTTAATATTTGAATAGAATGTAAAGAGGTGGCTCTAGAATTTTATTCCTCTGTTGTCTTAAGTTGAGTTTAGAAGTCTTCTAACGGTTTTATCTTCTACTGAGGAATTTGCTGTAATGAACAACTATCGTTACAGATCTCGCTTTATGCTCCCCAAATACTTATTATTATTATTAAAAAGCAAATTAAATACCGTGGAGACCGACAAAATATCAGATCTATGAAGGCAAGCAAGTGCATTTTAGAAATATGATAGAAAGAAGAAGCAGCAAGATAAGCATCATAAGTATTCTGCCTGTGTAGGTCCCGTGCGTTCTCTCCACTTTTCTCTAGCCTGAGCCAGTCTCTTTATCTCACTGTAATTCTGTTATCTTTTCCCTCTACACTCTCTTCCAACACATCTCTCATCAAACAATCTTTTCTTAAAACATGTCCTGACCAATTTCTTTGCTTTATGTTAATTGTTTTCAGCATTGATTTTTGCTCTCCTACTTTTCTTAGCACTTTCTCATTCCTAACTTTATCCTTCCACTTGATGTTTGGCATCTTCCTCCAGGGCTTCTTCATCATAGTTTATGTCTCACACCTGTACAACATTACGCTCTATACAAAGCATTTTGCTATTCCTTTTCTCAGCTCCAACTCCAGTTTACTTTCCAAGTTTCCTGTTCGCCTCAAAACATCATCAAATCACCTTCAGTTGCTTGTAATCTCTGTTCCAATATACTTATATCTCGTTACCTGCTCTAATTTGTCTCCCTTGACCTCCATGTTTTCATCTTCCCCTATTTGCATTACAGTACGATTTATTCTTAATCCGTATTTCCTTTCTATCCTTTCAAGCTGTTTCGACATTTCTTTCAACTTATATGTATCATGCTTAGCGAAAGCTTTTTAAAATTAATTTAACTTCGTAGAATAAAAGCGTGCAAAAGTAAAAAAATCTGATTATATTCTCTTCATCTTTTTTAGGAATTTATGTCAGTTTTACTAAGATGAGTCGTTTTGACTTCGCAGTCGCACGTCGTGGTGTATCAATTTATAAGCAAGGTTCAAAGCGTTCCTGTGTGCTAAGCGAGATTCCTAAACAAAAAGAATATTTTTTCCTCATTTAGTTATTATTTTATTATGTAAAATATTTGTTCACCCACATCCTAGGACTGTGGTATTGGACTTTTTAACGATTAAATATTCTGATTGAAACTTTGAAGAGGATTTAAGAATTTCCAGGCAAAATTCTCATTCTGGGAGATACATTGATATTTATGTAAGATAATATCAAATAATCAGTTGCTGCATTTTTTTGGAAATTGACATAAAAAGGAAGGAAATTGCAATGAAAAAAAATGAAGAAGTTATCGCATACCTTTTTTCACTGTTAGGAAAAGTAACATAAAGAGAAGGTTACTGTAAAAAAGAATATCGTGGAATTCTGCAGTTGACTAGTTTAAAGTAGAAAAATCAAAGAAAAATTTTGTAAGAACAACAATTGAATGACTTGAAACGGCAGTAAAGGTTCGTGTTCAAATACATAATAAATCGGAATCAAGTCGATGAACAAAGCAAACAGGAACGTCCAAAACAAGTATTTGCAGAGTTGTGTGAGAACCAAATTATAAAAAGCAGAACAAGCAAGGGAAGTTGCCAGCGTAGCAACTTCTACGCGCTGCTGCAGTTTTAGTCGGGAATGCGAAACCTCCAAAACCAGATAGAGCAGTTGAATTCAATGCATATTGCAAAGTTTGACGTAAAGGCAATGTTTATAGATGACGATGAACGCTGTAAAGGTTTACAATGCTGCTACATTTACAAGTTTTGCTCAATAACAGACTAGATCAGATAGTCAATTTTGTATGTTGGGATTCGTTCTGTGGAATATTTTCTTTACGTTGTATCGACTGAATTTCAAAGAAATTGCCAAACTATTAGATATGACGACAAAGAAAAACCAGAGTCAAAGAAAGAATCTAAACACTTACATTTCTGTCTTAGAGTAACTTATAGAGAGTAATTTTTGTTTCTCGTTTGGGTATAGAAGAAGATCTAGATCATTGAAGAATTAAAATATAGGAAGCAGAAAATTAGTAGACTAAACAAAAAATCCCTTTTCTGGGCCTTTTTCACAATCCTTAACCAAAAGTGCCAAACGAGTCTTATGCTACTCACGAGTCCATTTAAAATTCAAAGTTTTCACAAAAGAAATATTTGTGCAAAGCACTATTTTACAAAATATTAGTAATAGTACGTAATAAGATAACTATAGAGGAATAAATTTTTATTTTTATTCTTTTACTAATTTGAAATCTTCCGTCACTTCAGACATACCTTCCTAACCTCTTAATCTTAGCATAGTTTATTATTTCCATGGGAACTATAAAATACCAATTTATGGTATATTGTTTATAATGAACAAAACACGTAGTCTAGTTTGCCTATGCAAATTCCCAAAAGAATATTCCATATATGTCCAGCCCGAGTTTAAAGTCCCCCACGTTGCATCTAGAACGGAGCGCAGTAAATCAAGATGTTGAATCTGCTGGGAGTGATAATGCGACTCGACATAGAGAAATATGTAGGGACAATTCCGCTTTGTTTTGTGCTCTAAATTCCGTCCTTTGTTTTCTCTCCTGCAAACGTTTAAGGCTTTAGTTTCTGTACTTAGAGTATTACAGTAAAATTGTGGATAGTACGAGAGATTTCAGGACATTTGCTTCATTAACTTTCTTCTAATGCTGCGAATCGTTTTGTTGTTTTTTTGTGCAATTGATAATTCAATTAAATTAAAATACTTCGCATTGATGATATTCCAACCCTATTTAAAATTAATGTAATATTTAAATTACTTCTTTGTTATTTAAAACGTTTAAAATAATTAAATGAAATATTTATTGTACTGATGTTGTTATACAAATTCATATAACAACTCGAAAAAATCCAAACAAAAGAATATAAAAATAAAGTACACACACAAATAAAAAGGTTCCCCTCTGTTCCATTCAAAAAGGGTTTTAAAAATAAAAGACAGGCAATGACGTCAGTTAATGTTGGTGTGCTGTTTCTGAACAGCTGATCATTTTATCAGGAAAGCAGCATTTGAAACAAATCGTTACATTTATTTTGTATAGAGTTTGTAAAGAGAATGTGGAACATTGAAGTTGGCTGGCATTGCAGCGGCATAGCCATTCTATATCATGCGCTCCTGATACAATTGGTTCAGTTTCGAGAAAGTTCTTCTAGTGGAAGAAAATCTCTGAACAATGTGCTTACAAGCAGCAGTCAGTTGAAAAGAATATAGAAAGAAAAATAAATTTATTATTTATCATTTAAATGAATTTGTTCCTTATTTATTATAATAATTGAATTAACTACGTAAAGGAACTTTTTCGTATATAAACTAATATTAAATACTGTAACGATAATTTTTACTCTCCCATTGTTGTGAGAAACGAACAGTTTAGCTTTTGTTCCTTTAAAGAGTTTATTTTATTCATTGCAATAAAAGGAGAAAAAATTTTTTGTTTGCATACCGCAGGCATGCAACAAGTCCTGTGCCTCTCCAAATAGTGTCACATATCTTGTTATGTTAAAAAGGGTTGTATCCTTTTAATCTTGATATAGTAAATAACGCAAACACATGTCAAAGTATTGTTTCCGATCCTCCCAGAGACTATTTTCATCAATATTTAATTGTATCTTCCAATATTTACTTCCCAACAAGTTCTACCTTGCAGTTGGCTTTGCATTATTTAGTATTATATCGACATAGCATCTGTAATCTGTTGGAAATATCCGGAAATGTCTGAAATAAACAACTTCTTGGAATAATTTCTTCTTTTGTATTTCGGAAACATAACAGCAACTAGAGCTTGACGAGTATGAATTATACATATATTTAAATAGTACTTTACAATAATAGTTTTATCTGCAGTTGTTTGTTTTAAATGCTGCCTCTGGGAACCTTTGAAAGATCTTTTCTGTACCTTAAAATTTCTAAAGGAACTAACTGACTAAATAAAGTCAACGATGAATTATAGTCCAAATGGAGTTTTCATTACTTTATCAGTAACATCAGTATTTTATATTTAAGTAGCTATTTATTATTTATTATTTTGACAGGTCAGATATTAATAACGTATGAAACTTGACAATTATTATTTCATAAGTGGCAGAAAAATTCTGTGTATGGTCAACCTTCTGTAGTTGCTCAAAGATCATTAATAAAATTTTTCAATTCTTGACAGCCGATAAACGATCAGATGTTGGTAATGCATGAAACTTGAACTTTTCCATATAGCCTTTCAAGTAATTTGGTCGTTTTCTATTTCTGATTATTATTTCTAGACAAAGAAGTCTCCTCAGATGTAGAATCTTATGGGATGTAACTTTTTAAAGGTGAAGCTCTGAGTAGTTGTTTTTAAGTTCTTTTCTTCCCAAGGAGCTAGAGCTAAATGCCGCACTAATACAGTGTCTTCTCTCGAGTCTGGAAATTTTACACGAGCATATGTAGGATTAACATCAATAAACTCTACTTCTTCAACCAAAGGCTCATATTTACTAGCACTTGAAGTTTTTCAAGATTGAATTTACAAAGACGACACGAGCGAGGAACAAAGGATAAGAGAATGGAATTACAAATAAGTACGTGAAATGTACAAACAACGCTAAGGCCTGGAAGGATACAAGAAATAGCCGAGAAATTAGACTTATACAAGATGGACATCATCGCGTTGCAAGCGATTAGATGGAAAGGAAACGACGAAATTCGCAAACGCTTCTACTCGCTATATTATAGTGATGGTGTAAGGTAGGGCCTTAATCGTACCGCTTTTATTTTAAACAGGAAAACTAGATGTTCAATGACTCAGTTTGAGCATATAAATGACAGAATGTGTAAAATACGACTGAAAGGAAAATTCACT
>VTPC01001269.1:0-31873 GCA_011009095.1 Ignelater luminosus
ACAAATTTTACTATTAAAATTACAAAAATATTTTTTATTTATAAAAAGTTCGAAGTGTGTTAATGAACAATAAGAGCAGTTATACAATTTCGGTAATTAACTGTTATTAAGATTTTTAAACTATATACCTACATCATAATACTCAAAATTGTATTTGCGGAAAAGGCCTAAAAATATTTTTTCGCCACTGACTAACAGGGTAACAATAGAAATATCTACTTATTTCGACCCTGTTATTTTCGGTCGGTCTGTGGATCTCCGTTCAGCATTCACTACCCATTTAGTGAGGTATAATTTACGCCCCGCGTACCCCTTACTTTCTGGTTGTCACCGTATGCTTAGCCTTAAAAGAAGTCGGTTCAAGAGTAATAAAACAGATTTTGCTGCCTTGGTCTTATCAAAGTCTTAATCTAAATTCTTCATATACATTTACTAATTACTTCATGCATATTATATTGCATTGAAAACAAAGATTTCAAATGAGATATTTAAAATATTGAAAAATACTCAGTAAGCATAGACTGACCTTTATACAGTCAGAGCTGGGCAGAAATTACATTACTAATTAAATTAATTTACATACAAAAGTAATGGTAATTGCATTACTTTGTTAAAAAAGTACTGATAATTTCTGAAGTTTCTCCAGAAATAATACCAAATTACTTTCCGAATGCAATGAATTACCTCCTTTAATTACTTCAGAATAATTACACCACTTACCAGTAATTCAATTAAATTTAAATTAATTACATCTTTCGGCTGTAACGTAATTATTTAGTCACATCAATATTTTCAAGTAACGTTGTTACTTTGAAGTGTTTGCATTACTTTAAAAGTTATTCACTGATGCAACTATGCAAATGATAGCAGAACGCGATCTTCCGGGAAAGGGGATATAAAGTTGCACAAAAAATAATCCTATCGCGGGTTGGAATAACTCTGGGTTTGTCTAAATTTTAGTTGACGAGAACATGATCATTTAGAATTGAAGGCAGGAGATCTAAGGAAATCACGACCCAAAACCTCCTTCATAAAACAACAATACATGTACATTGCACATATACAGGATGAGTTTTTTTAGATGTTTAGTATGGGGATCTCGGAAACTAGCGGAGATAGAGAGACGATTAAATGGGGAAAGAATTGCAGTTTTACGAGCTCAATTTAATGAGCTTTTTGTTTTTTGGAAAAAATACATGGCTAACTAGATATCTTGTAAAAACAATTTTTTTGTTATTTTGTTCGGTGCCTATGGCTCTGTTATTATCGATTTTAGAAAAAATGCGTAAAGGAGAAAGTTGCAGGTAATTATGTGCTTAATAATACAGTCTAACCGAATTTTTTATTTAAGCTGTAATGTTTGAGTTATGACACAAGTTTATGTTTTTTCTAATGGAAACCATAGTCGGCCATGACTTTATAAAAAAAGCCCTTTTTCAACGATTCTAACGATATACCACTTGACATAGTTATTTTTATAAATAAATAAATTATGGCCTTTTTTTCTTTTCATTTTCGAATTGTTCAAGTAGTAGGCTATGGAAACAATTGATAAATGCACATCGCGTTTAATAATAAAATTCAAGCAAGTTATTAATACTTTTTAATTTCGAAATTATAAACGTAAATATTTTGGTGTGAAATATTTATTCGTTGGACTTACAATTTTAAATAAAAATAATTCCTGAGAAACTAATAAACAGAGAATGACAAACGATAAATTAAGAAACAATAAAGGAAATTAGGATATAAATAAAGTAGTACCAAAACAATGTAATTAAAGTATTAAGATATGCAAATAAAGCAGATTTAGATAAAAAAGGTACTTTACTTATAGGTGTAACTAAAAACTAAAAATGCTGTTAAAGTAGTAAGCTATGGAAACAATTAACAGATGCAAACGACAATCATTGACAAGTGCAAATCATTTAGCTTCTAATTAATGTTGATTGTGGTTTCGTAAATTATCAATATGAATTTTTCTGATCAAGAAAAGCGTGATATGATTAAGTGTTACATACATACTAAACATCTAAAAAAACTCACCCTGTATACAGGGTGTCTCAAGATAACATCAACAATCACTGATTCTGGGGAACAAATGATGACGATTTATCAAAAAAAGTGAGGTAAAAAGGTAAAAGATGTTTAGTTAATCAAACGAATTCGATGTCACCCTGCTTGCTGATACCGAATACTGCTCTAGACAACAAGAATTCACACATTTATGCAATCTCGTCCTCTAGAAGTGAAATAAATACAGTAAAGTGACAATACATGATCAAACCATTAGAATACGGTAAAGTAATTCTTAAGACAAATACCTTAAGAATTTATTTATTTATTTATTTATTGAAAGACAATAGAAAAAAACCAGTTACATTCTAATTAGTTAACTAAAATTAAAAAATAACATATGTTTACGGTAATATATAAATAGAAATATTGAATGTTTGACATAGAAACTGCAACCAACCTAAGCAAAGCTTGTGCGTCGATTGTCGTTTAAGTCTACTTAAACTTAAACTAACCTAAGAAATTAACCCGTAGTGGAGTCATTAACAAAAAAATTATTTTTATATTTTACATTTTTGTGACAAAGTTATTCTAGCCATACCAAGAACACATAAATATTGGTTTGCATTAAGTACATCTTTGTTTTTCTTTTAAAAGTTTTTATGTTTTTTATATTTAGAAAATGCCGAGGCAGTAGGTTGTAAAATCTGGGAGCAAGAAAATCAAAATATCTTGTTTCAATGGTCTTTGCCGCAGAGATTGCTGAAACATATTTGTTTGTAGAACTTTTGGTAGCAATCGAATGATTAACGAGATTTTTTGTTGGGCTATATGAAAAATACACAAGGCATTCAAAATGTATAGCTGACGTAAATTACAAATAATAATTTTCTTATACAATAATTCAGTAGGATATAAGTTAGGTTTACTAAAAATAATTTTTAATAGACCATTTTGGACAGTCATTAAAGGTTTTAAGTGATGCTTAAATGCTCCACCTCACCCTCCAATACCATATTGCAGTAAGGACTGAGCCAATGCATAATAAACTACTTTTAACTGTGCTTCGTTCAAAAAATATTTTATTTGCTTAAAAATATAAAACACCTTTCTAAGTTTACTAACTACTTGACATACATGCAAATCCCATCTCAAGTGAACATCTGTTATAATTCCTAGGTATGGTACAGTGTTTACTACTTTAATTTCATAGTTTGAATTGCGTATTTTAATCGCCTGAAATGGAGGTAAGTTATTTTTATATGAAACAAATGGTAATACCTGGGTTACTGTTTTAACTTCTATACTTATTTTATTATATACTTCTGTCCAAGTACTTCCAGTAAAATATAATACTATATCATGAGCGTATGATAAAATTTTGTAATTTTTGCAAGCTTTTAATAGGTCATTGATATAATAGTATAAATGGTATTGGACCTAATACACTTCCTTAAGGTATACCATAAGTGATCTGTTTTGCACTACTCAGTGTCGCGTTTATTCGTACTTTTTGTTTTCTTTTACTTAAATAGCTTTTAAATAAATTTTGTGCTATTCCTCGAATTCCACAGGTTTCCAGTTTTAGCAGTAATTTTTCGTGGCTCACTGTATCAAATGCTTTCGCCAAATCCAGAAAAACTCCAGCACTTGGGTTACTTAAATCCAAACTTTTGTAGATTTCTGTAGTTAAATTCGTTATTGTATTTTATGTAAATTTACCCTCACGAAAACCGTATTAATTTATAGACAAAATTCGATTTCTCTCTAAAAATATAATCAATCGTTTTTAAATAACATTTTCAATAATTTTCAAAAACGTGCTAAGTAACGATATAGGTCTGTAATTTCTGATGTCTTTTTTAGAATCTTTTTTGAAACTAGAAATTACTACAGCAATTTTCAAAATGTGGAAACACCGTTACTTAAGATAAGCTTGCATACATGCATAAGTGAAGTAGTAATCAAATCTTTAATTTGTTTAACATCTGCTGCTTTTTTAATTTTTCTTTATCTGTAGGATATAAAAACAGAGAACAGCTACATTATTTTACTTTATTAGAAACTTCAGTTGGATTTCTGTCTTAAATTTTTTGAGTTAACCTTTACTTTACAAAAATACTTCTTAAATCTTTCAGCAATTTCTATTGAGATTGAAATACCGTTCTCTGTTTCTATAGGCTCTACTTCCTTATCCTTGATTAGATTAGTATTTCCAAAACTTTCTTTAATGACAGTCCAAAGGTGTTTTGTATCTTTTGGAGCTTCTTGTATTTTATTTTTATAATAATTATTCTTGGCTGTTTTTATTAACATTGATAATATATTTGGATATTTTTTGTAGCAAATTCCAGACAAGAAATCTGCTTTTTCGTTTTTATTTAGCTGTCTTTTTAGTTTATCTCTAGTATTCATAGCATTTTTTAAACCTACAGTGACTCACGGTTTACGTTTACGATTTTTTGAATTAATATTTTTTAAAAGAGTATGCTTTGCTTTTACATTCTGAAATAAGATTAACAGAAGTCTCCATATCAGTGTTTACATTAACCACGTTTATTACCGGGTTCCAGTCTATTTGTTCGACTAAAGTGTAGAAATATTTTTTATCATAAATTTTTGTTTCCCTATGTTGCAATTTATTATAAGAGAAGTACCCTTCAACATTGTTAAGTCCTAAAACTGTAGCATAATGGTTAGTAATAGCTGTTTCTAAAACAGCAGCTGTATATTTTAAATTTCGAATAGTTGTTTTAAATAAAATGTGATCAATGCAAGTTTTGTTTTGTTGATGTACCCTTATACTAAATTATAAAAGAAATAAATCCATATTTACTCATTAAGTTTAAATAATCGAATGTTTCGTCAGTAAATTGTAGAGTATCAATATTTATATACCCTATTAATATTTTATTTGATGAATGTACTGTGGCAAAATATTGTTCTAGAATTTCCTAAATAAAACTTAACGGTAATGTCATGACATTTGTATAGAGAGGTTATGCAAAGGTTTGAATTAAATTTTTCAAATCTTATTTCCATAAATTTGAATTCTTGATTGGCTATCACTTCAGTTGTCGCACACAAATCATTTTGATGAATACTTTAACTCCATCATCATTTCTATTAATAGCTTCTTAATTATAGTTTTGATATTAAAACAACGTTTAATTTTATATAATTTATTGCAGAAATATAATAACAAAAACATTAACATCCGTCTTGGATTCTACATTATTCTTATGTGTATAGTTCTTTTTAAATTAATTGGCTAACCTAACTTACGTTAGTAGTTAAATTCACACTACTGCCACCCATGCATATACTAACACGCTCTTTTTTTTAAATCTAAACTAGATAGGACATTAAATGATTGCAAAGTAAAACAATAGAACATAATTGCAAAACGTAATTATAACTATTAGACAAAGTAAATGATAATTTTTCAAATAGCTTAGTGCTGATTTTTCACGTACTGGTCTAGAATTATTTGTATTTGACTATACAGGTAAGTTTTCACTATTCAAATTAACTTTAGAATCGGGAGATGTTGATTTTCATTACCATCGTCAAATATATTAGTAAGTGAAGGTAGATTACTTTCATTTAAATAATGTAAATCTGAATCGTTTTTATTTTCAGGTTGCAATAATTGTTCAGGAATATGTGGGTCATTGGAAAGAAGTTGATCATCATCTAAGAAAGTATCATATTTTGGAACGTACTCAAGACTTGTCTTATTTAGGAATTTTCGGTTTCTATAATAGGTTTTACCAAATTCATCCTGCAGGATGTACGATCTTTCATTAACTATATCTTTCACCTTCCTTTTTTTTCAATAATTTTCTATCTGTATCATTATGTTTTCCCCTTCATTCAATTTTGGGAGAGTTTTTGAATTTCTGTCAAAATAGATTTTTTGTTTGTTTTGTTTAGATTGTAATTGTTTTTGAATGGAATCACGATCAATGAAACTTTGTTTTAAAATTTCATTTAATATTGGTATTTTTGCTTTCATGACTCTATTAAATTGTGATGAGGAATAACCTAGCGTTGGTAGTGGAGTGCTATTATATTCCATAATTAAAAATTATAAATCTTTTTTTAGATTTTTTAAGAATATTCTTTGCTATATTAACGGCTTTTTCTGCAAGTCCATTGGATTGATGAAAGTAGGGAATTTAATATCTTATGTTAAAATTAAAACTATCTGCAAAGTGTGTGTACTGATGACTATTAAACGGGTTATTATCAAAAAACACTATGTCAGGAATACCGAATCTTGTGAATGTATCACTGAGAAATATTATCACGTCATCAATGGATTTGGTTTTTGTAGATTTAACCTCAATCCAGTTAGAGTATGCATCTACTGGAACAATGTAATTATTACCCTTAAATTCACAAAAATCTATACTTAAATTCTGCCATGGTCTATTAGGAATAGAGTGATTAATTATAATGGTTGTTTAGGATTGAAGTTTTGAAATTTTTGATACTGATAGCAGTTTTTTTTCCAAAATTTCAATATTTAAGGATATTTTAGGTCAATAGAAAAAATGTGTTTGATGAACAAGCATTAACATTTCATTCCTCAGAGATGAAGGTACTACTAACTCATAGCCAAAAAATATTAAGCCATCTGAGATATGTAGATCATTTTTAATTTTAAAGTATGTGCTCTTATGTTCAGACAAATCATTTATCTTAGACCATCCATTTTGAATATAACCAAACATATCTTTTAATATAGGATCATTCTGTGTTGTTTGCTGAAATACTATTTTCTTTTCAGGAGAAATACTAATGTTATTTATAAGTGCATGAATCACATATTGCATTTCTTCACCTTCAGAAGTATATGTATTGGTATGTGCTCTAGACAAAGTATCTGCAACAACTAAGTTTTTGCCTGGAACATATTTAAGTTTGATATTATATTTTAACAATTTTAGCAACATTCTTTGAAGACCTGCACTAATTTTATTTAGATCTTTATTAAAAATATTTATTAAAGGTTTTGTGATTTGTTTGTATTCAAACTTGCCTACCATAATAAAATAATGGAGTTTTTCACATACGAACACAATACCTAACAATTCTTTTTCTATCTGTGCGTATTTTATTTCTGTATTTCTTAGGGATCTTAATGCGAAGGAGATTAGATGTCCTTGGATTAGACTAGCGCCTAAGTCTTCGGAAGATGCATCAGATTGTATGATTGTTTGCTTATTTTCATCAGAAATATTAAGAACAGGTTTATTTACTAAAATATGTTTTAATTTTTCTAACTCGTTCGAATTCCATTCAAACTGAACCTCATTTCTTGTTAAATTCCTTAAATTACTTGTTAACTTAGACAAATTGGGAATGTACTCAGGGAAGAATTTCAGTAATCCTAATAATCGCAAAACATCACTTTTATTTTTAGATTGTTCCATGCGAATGATCGCATCTATATTTTTAGGATTGGGATATACACCTAATTTGGTAATAATTTGTCTCATAAATTGAACCTCAGTTAATTTGTATTGAAATTTATCTTTGTTGAACTTGACATTATTTTCAATAGCGCGTTCTAAAACGGTTTGTAGAGCTTTATCATGCTCAAATTCATCTTACCAGATATGATCAAGTCGTCAAAGTATATCTCTACACCTGGTATGTTGCCAAAAATCTGAAAATCCTTTTTTTGAAAAATTTCGGGTGTGTTTTATTCATTCCAAATGGCATGCATAAAAATTTGTACCTGCCGAATGGAGTATCAAATGTACACATATCAGAACTCTTTTCATCTAGCTGAACTTGCCAAAATCCATCTTTCATGTCTATCACTAAAAAAAAAATAGATTTTTCTACTAATTTAGTTATTATTTCTTTAGAAGCAAGTATAGGAAAATACTCTCTTTTAATGTTTTTATTTAAAGGTTTGGGATCAATGCATAATCGTAATGACTTATTTGGTTTTTCAATTACGATTAAACTATTTACCCAATCGGTAGAATAATCTACCTCTTTAATAACTTGGCTACTGACTAAATTGTCTAATGTTTCTTTCAGTTTATCATAAAGTGCTAAGGAAACCTTTCTTTGATATTGAACAATAGGAATATAATTATCATTTAATGTTATAGTACATAAACCTGGCATTTTTCCTAACCCTAGAAAAACGATTGGTACTTAACTAATAAATTATTTATCGAAAGATTAGTAAGCTTTTCTTTATCATGAATTCTCTTAAATAAATTAAATTTATGACAATCACTTAATCCTAGTAAAGGTTGACAATTAAAATCAAAGTTATAAAATTAGTATTACGTTCAAATTCTTTAAATTTACATGATAATCTTGCCTGATCCTTAGGTTGCGGTTTAAAATCTCCAAAGGTTAACAATGTTACTGAAGTCGATACTAATGTACTGGAAAAACCCAACTGTTCATATGTGGACAACGAGTTATACAGGCTTACCAGGTGCCGTTTATTGATGACCCGTATCACGGAAGTCGATAACAGCTGATAAGCAAATCCTATAAATACCAGGGAATTTTTATTTTAATTTCAATGTTAATCTGCCGAGTGAACAAGTATCGTCGCGAAGTAGTTAATATTCAGAATTACGTGTTATCCAAATTTCAAGAGTGTATTGAAACTTAACCATTATTTGTATGCATAACAAATAGAGTATAAATAAAGTTTTTAAAAACACTCTTGTGGATAATTAATCATAATTGGCGCAGTCGGTAGGATACTCCAAAATAAGGGTATCTTAATATCTGTAGGAGAAGACAACACATCCCACACGCTGGACTACGTTCGGAAGCTAAAAAGGCTAAAGAATCAACGCTAGGACACCCAAGGTAGTGAAGAGAGAACATAAATCGTCCCTTAACATCACCAAAGGCTGGAAAAGTGAAATTAAATAAAACTTTATACAAAACTAGGTAATCCGAAGGGTAACTGAGTAAATAGTACAACCTGGGTAACTACAGGGGCCATCCCTCTATATGAGCTGTGGCTTAATTAACCTGACAGGCACCTATTTGCAAAGTTAGTCAATAGGACACTAGTGTTTAAATAAGAAGTGAGTGTAACAGAAATGTGGAGTTTAAGTTTACTTCTCATCATCGAACAAGTTGGCTCTGCTATTCATGTCATTTCTTGACCATTTGCTAGACCCTACCAGGCAAAACGTTCCTAAAACTATACATATACAAGAAAGAGAAAAGGGCGACGAAAATCAAGTAACAAGTAGTGGAGTAGTCACTCCAGATACGCAGCGAGAATTGATAGATCTCGAGGAAGTAACAAGACAACTACAACAGTTAACAATAAAAACCACACTAGAAATTATGGCGCACCAAGAATTAGAAATGTTGAGAGTTATCAAGATGCATTGCGATAACCTGCCGAAATATAAAGGTGAGCAGAAAACATTAAACATTTTCCTACACAAATGCGAAACGTTATGGAATACTTACGTCACACAAAATGCTCCACCGAGTATAGCAACATTCCTGCTTCAATCAATTAAAGGTAAACTAGAAGACAAAGCTATAAAACTAATTGGAACCCGTATCCAAGCGAGAAATTGATTTGAGCTAAAGAATATGCTGATGCAACATTTTGGCGACAAACGAAGCGAAGAATTGATCGTTAACAAAATTACACAAGCAAAACCGAAAAAATCAGAACCACCCATAATGTTTGGAAAAAGACTAAAGGATATGATGGCAGCTCTATTAAATAAAATGAAAAACCAGACGGAAAATCTGCAAATGCAAGAGCTAAAAACAATCTTATATGACCAAATCGTACTAAACACCTATATACATGGATTAATGGTATATAAAGGGATCGGATTTCAAATTAAGCTACAAAACCACAAACGTTAGAAGAAGCGCTAACATTGGTGAAGGAAGCGGAAGATTTCCATGAGTACCATCAATTGCAAAAATACACCGAAAATAGAAGAGAAGAAAATAAAAGAAACGAAATTACCCAATTTAGGAGAAACACTGGACAAATGCAGAGGAACACAGCAGGTCCATCAGTATGGAAAGCATTACAGCAAGTAAATGCAAAATCAAACACTTTTGCGAAAACATCAGGCCAATTAGCAGAAAAAAGGTGATTTGTACCACAACCCATGCAAACAGACACAACAAGAACAAGAATACCAGGTACTACAAATTTTGCAGCAAAAGAACTATTCACAGCCGAAGAGATTGCAGAAGAATTCACTGAAGATGAAGTCTACCCAACAGATGACTTAGAAGACGACCAATGGACTTTAGAGGAAGTGCTACTAGAAACATTGGAGAACGAAGATTTTTAGATACGAGCCTCGGAAAAAATCCTTATCACAGTTGTAATATGTATGTTACAAATCACAAAACAGGGCAACAAATACGACTAAAACGCATGAGACCAAAAGAAGAAGTAGAATTAGCATATATTAACTGGGGAAAATATAAATTCATTTTAGATACAAGATCAACCATATCTTTTAAGATATTAAGCAAAAAGAGTGGAAAGGAAAAAAGAGAAGTAAAGAAAAATGCAAGTTTGAAGATGAAAGGGAATTCTTAGCATGTATTGACACACAAGAGATGAATATCGAGACAGAAACAGTACTACAAATTCTATTGGAAGAATATCAAGACATCTTTTATAAAGAAGGTGAACAGTTGACGTTTACCCACAAAGTGAAACATCAATTAAACCTAACAAGCGATACACCAATATATGTCAAACGATATAGACAAGACAAATTGATAAATTAGTAAGACAAAGAATTGTACAACCAAGCATATCACCGTGGTCATGCCCAGCAAATATTGTAGAAACTGAAAAGAACGGAAGACATAAAATCAGAATGGTTATTGGCTACAGGAAATTGAATGAACAGATGATAGAAGATAAATACCCCATCCCGAATATTGCGGACATTCTAGACAAAATGGGAAGAGCGATATACTTCAGTTCAATCGATTTAGCCTCAGGTTATCATCAGATTGAAATGCATCCAAAAGACATAGAAAAAACAGCATTCAGCACCGACGACGGACATTATGAATTTGTGAGAATGCAATTTGGACTAAAAAATGCCCCAGCAACGTTTCAACGACTTATGAATGATATCATGAAAGGATTACTAGAAGATACTTGCCTAGTATACCTCGACGACATAATTGTATATTCAACATCGTTACAGGAACCTGTACAAAAACTGAGAAAAGTATTCGACAGACTAAGAGAAGCAAATTTTAAGATAAGATTAGAAAAAAGTGAGTTTATGAAAACCAGTCTAAAATACTTAGGACACATCTTAACAAAAGACGGAGTCAAAGCAGACCCAGAAAAAATAGAAGCCATAAAAAATATCTAATACCAAGAACAAGAAAAGAAATAAAAGGATTTTTAGGATTAATGGGTTATTACAGAAAATTCATACAAGACTTTGCACGAGTAACGAAACCATTAATTCAATGTTTAAAAAAAGACAGCAAGATAGAACATACCAACGACTTTATTACTACATTCGAAAAATGTAAAGAACTATTAACAAATGAACCCGTATTACAATATCCCGATTTTAATCAACACTTTCTGTTGGCTACAGACGCAAGCAATGTAGCATTGGGAGCAGTTTTATCCCAAGGAAAAACAGGAAACGACCGACCAGTCTGTTACGCTAGTAGAACGTTAAACGAAACAGAACAGCGATACAGCACAATCTAAAGAGAATTACTCGCCATCATAAAATTTACCATCTTCACCGATCATCGACCATTAGTATGGCTCTGATCTTTAAAAGAACCAAATTCGAAAATGATGCGTTGGAGAATAAAATTAGAGGAATATAACTTTGACATCGTATACAAAAAAGGAAAGTACAATAGTAATGCAGATGCACTATCAAGGATTAAGATAGAGAGTACAAACATGATGGAAACGGAAAGCATGTTACCATAATTAGGCGACATAAATGAAATAATACAAGAACTAACTCAAGAAGAAGAAAAGTTGACACAGATAGAACCAGCAAGAAAAGAAATACGAATGGAAGCAAGAACGCCATTACCATATTCTGATACATCTAGTACAATACACTCAAATGAAAATGATGAACCTAAAAGAACTATTGAAATAATCAACGAACCAGTAGACAAGATGAAAGTACAACTGATCATAGAAACAACTTTATTCCCAACCATGTTAACAATACACAAAACAACGTTAGGAAGACAAATTACCACTGTAAAATTGCCAGAAGAGCAAGAAGCAGAAGAAAAACAAGAAAATTTAAAGAAAATTCTAAAAGAATACGTACACCCGACAAATACAGTATTCTTAAACTGTAATGACTATATATACCGACAGTTAAGCAATATACCATATATATTAGGGTGTCCCTTATTTTTCAAAGTTTTTATTTTTTAATGCATACCCCCTAGTTTTTTTTGTTTGCCCCTAAAAAGCTTGGAAATAAAGTTTTACCTTGTTTGGAGCACGGCAACCCGTGCCGACTTGCAACGAAACATGTTCATACACGTAGCGCGCCGGAAGCGGCGCGCGTGCGCGGTAATTGTCATTTGTTCTTCAGTTGTCGGCTAATTAACACGTATTGTTGTATGTTTTTAAGATGGCAGTGAAATTAAGAAGTGATACGAAAGATATTTTTATAGTAGGTGACATAAATCATCAAATAACAGGTGCGAAGTTACCGTCTAACCGTCAAGTTCTCGCTGTTTTATTTTTTAACATTCGCGAAGTTAAATTGACTGTAAAAGAAAGCGCAAATCTTGTCGTTCGAGAGTGTATTATATTCTGGGAAAAGGCTAGAATACCTACTAAAGCAATTCCTAACTGCGTGAAGAAACTGATCGATCTTCACCAAGCTTGGAGAGAACTGCAAAAAAATTGTAAAAAACAGCAAGACGTTTATAGACAGCGTGAGGAGGAATTCTCAAATAATTTGGACAATTTATTCGATATTGCTCACGCTGATGCTTTAGAACGAATGAAAATTGAGGAGGATAGAGTCTTTTTACTAAAACAAAGAGAGCCAGGGCGTCCAGGTTGTTTAATGGGCGTGGACAAAAAGTTAGCTGACAAAGAAGAGAGGGCTTAGCAAAAAAACTTAGAAGAGAAAAAAAGACTCGAACGAATGTGTTCCAAGAGTACATTATCACTCCCTGTACAAGACACCTTACTACAACCGTTAGATTCAAATGAGTTACGTTCCAGCTCTGATGAAAGCCAGGAGGAAGCTTTGCCATCGACATCTCAGCCTGTAAGTTCTGAAACAACTAAAAAAAGAGGTAGGAATAACTTTATTACACCTAAGTTAGTGGCAGTTTTAGATAGATGCCAGTTAAGCATACGGGATTCAGTTTACGTACTTCAAGCTGCGGTAGAAGCATTAGGACTTGGCAGTGATCATTTTACCATCAAAAAATCGTCTATTCAACGCATTCGCACGCAGATTCGAAAAGAAAGAGCAGAATCCATAAAATCCGACTTTCAGAATAATGTGCCTGAAATTGTTACTGTTCATTGGGATGGCAAATTATTACCTGTACTGGACGTAAGAAGTTCTAAAGAAGAACGCTTACCAATCCTCATTTCATTCGGAGATAAGGAACAACTTCTTGCTGTACCGAAATTGGGGAGCTCCACTGGTAAAGATCAAGCTAAAGCTGTATCAAATGCACTCTATGACTGGAACCTTGATGACAAGGTACAAATAATGTGTTGTGACACCACTGCGTCTAATACAGGGCGCTTGAACGGAGCTTGTGTGCTTTTAGAACAAAAATTAGACAGGGAATTACTGCTTTTTGCTTGCCGCCATCATGTTTACGAACTAGTTTTGAAAGGCGTATTTGAATCAAAAATCCACCAAGTCACAAGCAATCCTGATATTCCATTATTTAAAAAATTTAGAGACCACTGGAAAAACATTAATTCTACTGCAATCGAAACAAATACCGATTTCATAAATAAAAACTTAAGTAACAGCCAAATTGAAGACTTGTTGTCGTTTTATGGTCAAGAACTCCAAAAGTCTATTATTCGTGACGACTATCGGGAACTAATTGAATTATCTGTTATTTTCTTGGGAGGAGATAACGAGAGAAGGATTAAAATCAAGCCTCCTGAAGCGATGCATCAAGCGAGGTGGATGGCGAGAGCCATTTACTCTCTGAAGATATGTTTGTTGCATTCCCAATTTAAAATGAGCGCTAAAGACAAAAGATCGCTGCAGGACGTTTGTTTATTTATTGCTGCGATGTATGTAAAACCCTGGCTTGGATGCAGTTTGGCAGTAAAGGCACCAAATCAAGATTTGTTATTTTTAAAAGCGTTAATGGAGTATGAAAAAATAGATAAAACTATTTCCAAAGCAGCCCTGAACAAGTTCAGTCAACACCTTTGGTACTTATCAGAAGAAATTGTCGTTTTATCTCTTTTTGATGAAGAAGTCGATGAAAAGTCTAAGGAAAATATTGTACTGAACTTACAAAGAGAGAACACTTATGATTCTGGAAAGAGATACATTCCATCAAAAACAGAGATGTCTACTTATTTAAACGGTGAGTCAGAGTAGTTTGATTGTTAAATTATTTTTATTTGTTTCTTGTTTTGCACTTAATTTTGATAATAATTTGTTGCAGGGAAATCATTAAGTGATTTCGTGTCTGGGAAGAGCACAAATCTGTTTTCTCGGCTGAAAATCGACAGAAGTTTCCTCCAGAAACCCGTTTCTACGTGGGAAGGGGATGATTCTTTTTTGGCGGCTAAAGTGAAAGTTCTTTCTTTAAGAGCAGTTAATGATACAGCAGAACGAGCTGTGAAATTAATGTAAAATTTTCATGGTCTGATCACAGCTGATGAAGAGGAAAATCAGTTTTTGCTACGTTGTGTACAGGAGCACAGAAAGCTTTACCCCGATTGTAAAAAAGAGACCCTAAAGAAGAATTATGTTCAATAATGTTAAATAATAATCTCTTTTGATTAAATTAATATTGATATTTAAACTTTTTTTTATTAATATTTCCAATATATAGGTACATATTTCGTTTTATTTAGCTCTTCGCATAGTTTACAAAAAGCATTAAATACTATTATTTTCGAAAACTTCAGAGTCAACTCGGCACGGGTTAACGTTGACTTAGGTAAATGAAATTTTGTATTCGAGTATGTCTAAGTAAACAAAAAAAAATTAGGGGGTATGCGTTTCGATATTGCAAAAAAATTGTTTTTACCCATTATAAGGGACACCCTAATGCACACGTACGAAATATCAAGAGAATAGTTAATACTAATAATGAGCCCTTGTTACAGAATAATGCAGCTACTAACCCAGGAGTTTCAATGTCAGGAACTTCAAGAATTAATAAATAACCCCGGGATTCTACCAGAATACCTCGGTTTAGCTAGAAACATAAAATATTATTGGAAATTCATTTATATTGTAAATCTAACCGAAATACAAACAAGATTTGATGCACTAGAGCAACAAAATAGATATGTGATACAAAACCTAGCTGTTTACACCGCCATATACGCAAATAATACGCATCTATGGAGCGTACGTAAAGGTTTGCAACAACAAAGAGTACTTATCAAAAAAGCATTGGAAACCCTAGTTTTTCCACATACCATTCGAGAAAAACGAGCAATAGAAACATTAGGGTTCATAATTAAACTAATAACAGGAAATTTAGACCAGGAAGACGCTAGAAAATATGATGAAGCAATTAACAAATTACAAAAGAATCAAGAAACCATAAAACACAACATGCAAGACCAAATCACACTAATAGATAATGCACTAGTAAACTTCGAAGAAGAATTGGAAGCGATAAAGGTACGACAACAATATCTAGTTCAAGAAATTGCAGACGAAGGAAGAATAAAAGATATTTATATGCATATCAAAGAGCAATACAACACTTTATATGTACTGATAAATTCCATTGAACTAGCTGTTACATTTGCAACACAAGAAATTCATCATCCCAGCATTATTCGACCTCAATACTTACGAGACGAAATTCTCAAACTCAAACAACTAGGAGTAGAAGTAATTCCTCCATTCTACTTAAACAGCGTCATCATCCTACAAAACCTTGTAAAAGTCCAATGTTACATATCCAAAGGACAACTAAAATTCCTTATACTATTTCCAATATTGCACAAAGAAATTTATAATTATTACCATTTTACACTTCTTTCCTATTACTGGACCTAATTACACCCACACCATGATAGTGGAAGCCAATTATCTACTATATACTGAAAAACAGTGCGGTTTCGAAAATACCCTTGTACAAGAATTCAACCTAATCAATATCTATGTGAAGTAACAAACATTGAACAGTGTCAATTAGTGAAAAACTCGTGTCTAGTGAACATTCTTAAACAAAACTCTGCAACTCAATGTAACCATAATATAAATTTAAATTACTTACAAAATGTAATAAACATTAAACCAAATGTATATGTATTAAATTCTCAAAGCAAAACGCTTATTGAATGCAATTGTAACAATATTTTAAGTACTATATCTATTCAAGGATCTTATATATTAAACTTATCAACTAATTGTGAATATTTGCTGGATGGTGCAAAATACAAAACTTTTGTGACAAAAATATACAAACATGTATTAACCTTCCCTCCTGTAAATATAAGTCCAATTAATTTTAAGAAGCATAATCAAGAATTACAACAACTTCTAACTGACCACCAGGAGCAATTTAATACTACCATAAGGAAACTAAGGCACCTTAAGGCAAATCTGGCACAAATTCCAGACGTGCCTTATTTACATAGCACCCTAGGAGTAACTTGGATAATTATAATCATAATTGTAATAAGTGCTGGTTCTCTTCTTTTTTCGTTATATTTGGTATAAACGCCAAATTCAGAAACCTGTACAAACAGTGAAAATTCAGGCTTCTCCCTAATTTTTCATCTCGGGGCGGAGTAGTTATACAGGTTTACCAGGTGCCGTTTATTGATGACCCGTATCACGGGAGTCGATAACAGCTGATAAGCAAATCCTATAAATACCAGGGAATTTTTATTTTAATTTCAATGTTAATCTGCCGAGTGAACAAGTATCGTCGCGAAGTAGTTAATATTCAGAATTACGTGTTATCCAAATTTCAAGAGTGTATTGAAACTTAACCAGTACTTAACCATTATTTGTATGCATAACAAATAGAGTATAAACAAAGTTTTTAAAAACACTCTTGGTGGATAATTAATCATAATTAACGGCAAGATGCTGGACTATCAAGCTTAAATTGAACCCATTTTCCTTCCACTTGGAGTTTCTCGTACCAACCCGTTACTTCTTGATTTTTAATGCTGTGCACTTCTGCAACTGCGGTAATTTTAACCATGTTGTCTTTTGCTTCGATTAACCTCTTCAACCTTTGTGACTTTTTTCTGAGACTTCTTTTCTTGTTCACACCCAGTTTCTTGATTTAATTTTCTTAATGATGTGATACACGCCTTAGCAAAATGATTACGCTTGTAATATCTAATGCAAACTTTATTGTACGCAGGGTATTTGTTTCGTTGATGACTTGTTAAACATCTTTGTGCTTTCATTATAATTTTTATATTTAAACTTTACTGCATTTACATGCTCTGGATTTAGAAGTTTAATTTTTGCTAAAGTTAATTCTTGTTTGTCTTTTATACTTATGATTAAACGTTCTTTAATCATTCTATCTTCGAAGCTAGTATTGCACTTTGTACATTTAAATTCACATAACTGAGCTTGCTGTTGCAGTTCTGTGACATAATTTTCTATTGTTTGACCCTCTTTTTAAATTATATTATTGAATTTAAGAGTTTCTATTGTAGGATTGATCTTAGGTATAAAATGAATATCGAAATTTTTCAAGATTCTTGATAGTGTTGACCTTTCGTTTTCAGTTAACGTATTATAAATTACAAGACCTTCCATACCTACTGCTGTCCTGAGAATTGCAATCTTTACTGATTCCTTTTCTTTATCCATTTTAGTTGCTTTTAAATAGAAGTCGAATTCATTTCATCACACAGCCACAACTATACGATTTAGTTGGTGATTTGAACTTAAGCAAAAGCAAAGCCGTGTTGCTTGGCTCCCGATTGAAAAGTTAGAATTTATTGGAACACAGTACCAAAATTAGTCATTTCTGTAACCGCGAAAAGAAGTCTTCTGAGTTTTATTCTACGGACGACAAACTGACCTACTGCAGTGATATTGACGGCTTGATGGAAACCCTAGAACGTAAACACAAACCAGAAGAATGGCGAGTGTTAATTGATGCATCTAAATTTAGTTTGAAAGCAGTTTTATTGCACAATGGCAATGCATTGCCTTCAGTTCCCATTACATATTCAGTTCACCTAAAGGAGTCTATGAAACTATGAAATGGCTTTTAACGAGCGTAGACTGTAAACGATACGAGTGGAAAATCTGTGGCGATTTGAAAGTTATAGCTTTGTTATTAGGAATGCAACTGGAATTTACAAAATACAGTTGCTTTTTGTGCGAGCGGGACGGTCGTGCTAAATCGCAGCATTAAATTGTGAAAAGTTGGCCAAGTGGGCAGATAACTGTGGGAGAAAAAAATATTTTACATGAAAACCGTGCGGATAGAAGCAATATCTATTTGCTACCTATGCATATAAAGAGTTTTGTAAAAGGTACGGACAGTGACGGAAAAGGTTTTCAGTACATAATAGAAAAATTTCCAAAAATCAGCGAAGCTAAGATAAAGGAGGGCATATTTGTGGGTCTCCAAATTTGGCATTTAAAAAATGACATCGGTTTTGATGCTATTTTTCTAAGGAAAAGAAATGTTGGCGTGGGATTGTTGCAAATATGTCGTAAAGGGTTTTCTGGGCAACAAGAAAGTGGAACATTTCAAAAACCTCGTCGACGAAATTACCGTAAAATGGGATGTAATATGTCACTAAAGATGCATTATTTACATTCCCATTTGGATTTTTTCCAAGACAATTTGAGAGCTGTAAGTTATGAGCATGGGGAGGGTTTCCATTAAGACCTTTTAACGTTGGAAAACCTGTACCAGGGAAGATGGAATTCGAACATGTTAGGTGATTACAACTGATTACTGATTAGATAAGACCCTAATACATCAATAGACAAAAGAAAACTGTCAAATAGAATATTTTAATGAGTGTTATGTACATTTTGTAATATAAAATGCATCTAATTACTTTAGTGTTTTATTTCGAAACAAAATCATGGTTTTCTCGAAAACTAAACGTGCTAAAGAGAATCCAAAAGCAGATTTGGATTTAGCATAAAAGCATGATTCAAGATCACCTATTTGTAACTAGGAATTAAAAAAAGGTTTCAATTTGTTAATTAGTGTAATAGTCCAGTGACTAATAGTACGGGCGTCTATGAGGATTTCTCTTTGACTCACAAAACAGACATTGTAGCTAACAGTCCAATTATTAAAACAACAATTATGATTATGATTATAATTATAATAATTATTATTATTACAAATTTTTTCAAAATTTAAAAATGGTTTGGGAAAAGATTATATACATGAAAAACCTCTCTATACAATACAGTTTTTTAGACTATATGCCAGGGCTCTAAATAAAAACATGGAGCGACCAATACAGTGTGTCCAGTTTAAAATGACCTACATGGGGATATTGCAAACGGTAATAGACACAAGGTTGGTTAAATGGGGAAAGAGTTTCTTATTTATATGCCAATGAATAATACATAGTTACATTAACAAATATCTTCCCCGTTTCAAAGGTACAGGGTGAAAAAAAGTGCATTTTGTAAAACCCTGATTTATTTATTTGTTATTAGAGATAAATGTTCAATATTTTCAGAAACTGAATAGCTACTAATGAGGATTCCAAAAACGACTTCAAAAAAATGCTAGGCCTTCTAGTTTTCAGGTACTCGTATCCAACTTTTGTTTTTCTTATGGGCGCCATATTGGATTTTTACATTTTTGCAATCTTCATAAAAAGAGCTTTTCAACCATGTACAATATGACTATGTTGAAGGAAGAGAAAGTACAAGAAAATACAAAATTAAGATTTAACCATAGTAGGTCTTGAGGTTTCCAAATAATAATTTGCAAACAAATAAGTGAGTGAGTGAAACAGCAGATTAGATGGTGATTTAATCTCTGGATAGGTATAATTGGTAGTCACATCGTTGGACCGTTTTTTTTCAATGAAAACCTTAATTCTGAAAGATACCTTCATCTTTTACAAACAAATGTAGCAGATCGTCTCATGGAGCTTCCCCTTGCAACCCTTCAAAACATGTTTTTCCGTAAGAGAGGGCACCTGCACCCAATGCTCAAATAAATACAATTTTTTTAAATAATGAATATCCTGACAATTGGATTGGAAATCGGAGACCAATAAGATGGCCCGCAAGGGCACCAGATATTACGCCTCTTGATTTTTTTGAATGGGGTTATCTAAAAGCTCAAGTTTATTCACGACAATACGAAACAGTAGATGTCTTACAAAAGGCAGTCATTGAAGCAGTAAACAGAATTACTCCGCTGATGCTAAGACAGTCTTGTGAAGCAGTTTTGAATCGATGTAGAAGGTGCATATGGCAGAATGGAGGTTTATTTGAACATTTAGATTAATATTAACTGCAATTAATTTAATTAGTATTTTCACTCAACCTCAAGGCCTACTGTGGTTAAATCTTAATTTTGTATTTTCTTGTACTTTCTCTTCTTTCAACATAGTCATATTGTACACGGTTGAAAAGCTCTTTTTATAACGATTTTGAAAATGTAAAAATCTAATATAGCGCCCATAAGAAAAACAAAAGTTGGATACGAGTACGTGAAATCTAGAAGACCTAGCATTTTTTTGAAATCGTTTTTGAAAACCCCATTAGTCGCTATTTAGTTTCTAAAAATATTGTACATTTATCTCTAATAACAAATAAATAAATCATGATTTTAGAAAATAGACTTTTTTGGTTTTCACCCTGTACCTTAGAAAACACAATTGGATGCAAACCCAGTCAGCGATAAATTCCAAAGGTCATTTTTTAACGTTTAGCAAGAAATGAGATATAGCAATAATAAAAAAGTAAAAAAGCAAACGAAAAAAAGGAATTAAAGGTAGAATTGTTTTTGAATAGTGTGAGCATGGAACTAAAAAGCGAATCAGGACCAATAAGTAGTTGTTTTTCAAACCTAACTTACTAATTTAACTTAGGACTAAGTGGTATTCTGTCACGCTTTCCTAGTTTTCTTTGTTTGGTCTGTATGACACGTTTTTCTTGCCTACTAATCGATCAGTACTCTGCTTTTTGCACTTAACATGTACACAACACTAGCTCATGGCTCATTTTTGTTGCGCACTAATCGAACGAAACTCTACTTTTGCACTCAACACTTAACATACACTACACTAGCTCATAAGGTTTAGTCTTTTTCCGTCTTCTCCTCTGGTTGGAGTTGCCCAGGAGCTGAATAGCCTCAACGTTCTCATGTTGGAGAAGCCTTTCCTCGTGACTTCTTGTTGATTTTTATATTTCTTTTTCTACATACTCCACTACAAGATCCCTACGTCGATCTTCATTACGGATGTGCCAGCGTGCATTCACAATTTCTCTTAGTACTTTATCTTGAAACGTTTGTATAATTTTAATAGGAGTGTTTGTTCTTTTGTACATCCCCAAAGTTGTATATCTTACGCCCAAAAGGGTTTTAAAGTTTGATTGTATAGAAGAATTTTATTATGAGTTGACAAGGCTGACTATCTTCTTAGGAGCCAATACCTTTTCTTGTACCTGACATTTAATTTTCCATCTTTTTCTTTAAGTGCCGGATTATTTGCCCATTTATGCTTATTGATATATTTGCTTATTAGTGAAATCTATATGAACAGATTTATTCTCATTGAGTTTAATTTCTCATTTTGTAGCCCAGCTTTGGAATTTATTAATAGCACTTTGTAGTCTTACTGTTGTATCGTATCATTGGCAAAGGTAGCCATTGAACTATAATCCAACTGAGGCAGATCGCATGTACACAGAAGATAGAGAACCGGACCCAAAGCACTGCACTGGGAAACTCCAGCTTCAATTTCTTCGAGGTCTAAATATGCGTCTTTTCGCTTTATCCTAAAATATCTATCTATTAAGTAGGGTTTTAGGCTGTCTAAGTATTGTTTTGAAAGTGTAGAGTTTAACTCGTGCAATAGTCCATTATGCCATACCTTGTGCATGCAGTGCAGACTTTTTTTCCAGAGCATCTTCTATAACGTTAGTTACTCTACAAAGTTGATTCGAAATGGAACGATCTCGTCTGAATCTGAACTGATGAGTTGGGATTAGGTTTTTTCTGTCAATAATTGGTTGAATTCTTTTAAAAACAAGCTTCTCAAATAGTTTTAAAAAGGTGAGTAATAATGAGAAAGTTACATGCGGAGATTTACCTGGTTTCGGAATCATAACAATTTCCGCAACTTTCCATAAAGTCGTCACGTATTTTCAAATACAGGAGCCTTTTTTAAATTCGTGTTATTGAACTCCTTCATAACTTCTTTTGGAGATACTAAAGTTATCTGTTCTTCATCCTGCTGGACAATCTCTTTTTGCGGTTCTCCAGTTTGAAGATCATGTGGTTGAATAGTTTTCTCCAGATGACTAGCGAATCATTCTGCTTTTTGTTCATTAATTCTAGCCCAAGTACCGTCATCCTTTCTAATTGGTGGGACTTAACAAAACAATTTTTGAGTCATATAAAAAAAATAACTAACATTTACACACACAGTATAAAAAGGTATAGAAAGTACATTATACAGGGTGATCATTATAAAACTTCTCATCTTGAATAACTCCTTAATTAGTAAAATTATCAAAACTTGCTAAAACACGTTGATTTTGTGTTGCAGGGGGACATTTAATAACCTACTCTAGGCAGTTGGAAAGCTTTCACCCTCCCCCAACCACCCCTCCTCAAAATTTTAAATGGTACTACCCCATGTGTGATATATCATGTTAAAGAATATAAAAGTTTCAATCTTTCACATGAAAGAAAATTAAAATCAGCCCAGCCGTTCGTAAACTAGAGACAGAAACGTATTGATTGAATTGAATACAGTTTTGGCTCTAATCACTAACGGCTAGGCCGATTTTATTTTTCTTTCACGTGAAAGATTGAGAATCTTATACCCTTTAAAATGATATATCACACATGGGGTAGTGCCATTTCAAATTTTGTGGTGGGGGTGGTTGGGGGGAAGGTGAAAGTTTCCCAACTGATTACAGTAGGTTATTAAATGTCACCATACAAAACAAAATCGAAGCAGTTTAGCGATTTTTGATAATTTTACTAATAAAAGATTTATTTAAGGAAAATTTTAAAATGATCACCCTGTATAATGTACTTTCTATACCTTTTTATACTAAGTGTGTAAATGTTAGTTATATTTTTTATATAACTTAAAAATTGTTTTGTTAAAGGTTTAAATGTATGACAATAAAATGTAAAGGGATGGCTGACTGTACTAAAGTAGATTTCGGACATACCCAGCAAATTTTGTATTTTCTTTTGCATATTTTTCAAGTGCATTTAAGAAAGTATCAATTATTGTATTTCTGTTGGCCGTACACTGCTTTCCTTTCTTTACGCTTTTCTATCTTACCACATTTTTTCAGTCATTTGTCTTTTTTCCATGGCTTCTTTTACTTTTTGATCCCAGTTTTTTTAGGCCTTCCCTCTTCTTGTGCTATTTTTTGGTTTCCATTTCCAAATTTTTTGGGGTAGTCTGTCTTGGGAGAGTCTTCTCGTGTGGCTATACCACATTAATTGCTTTTTTTCTATAGTGTCTATGAGAGTTGTCTAGACTTCCACCTTCTTATACCTTCATTTCGTACTCTGTCCAGTATGGTATTCCTACAACATCTTCTACAAAACATTATTTCCGCAGCATTTACCCTTTTTCTTAATCTTTTTGTTCAAGGTCCAAGCTTCAGATCCGTAGGTGATAGTGCTTTCTATAAAAGCGGAAAATATTCCCTTTTTCGTATTTTTGGTGATTATGTCATTCCACAGCACTGGGTGTAATTGTTTGATGGGTGTCTTTCCTTTCTTAATTTTATTCTGTATGTCTTGGTCATCTCTGCTATCATTTGTTATTGTTGTTTCTAAATATTTATCTGTTTGGTATATTTTATTACTTCCTTGTCTATTTGCAAATCTCGACCTAGTGATCTTATTACCATTGCGTTTTCTCCATATTTATTTGCAAACCCCTTCTTTAGAATTCCTTCACTAACTTTCTAAACATGTAGTTCACGTAGTCCTTATCTTGTGGTATAATTACTTGGTCGTCTGCAAATAATAGACTATAGAGAGTATCGTCATCTAGTTGTACTCCTAGTGTCTTACACTTCTTCTTGCACTTTTTTATGGCTTCGTCAATATATATTTTGAATAAAGTGGAAGAAATACTAGCTTTTGAATGTCTTCCGTCCACCAAGGCTTTACTCCACTGATGCGTGTCTTTATTTTTTCTCGTAAAAATGAGTGCAGCGGTCTATAATTTAGTTTAATTTCCATTTTTCTTGGTCTCGCTAAGTACTGTAATGTCGAGGTTGTACTGCTCTATCGTTCTGAATATCTCGTTGTATTTTGTACTTAGACCTTGAACATTGCAACAGCCATAATTCATTTGCCGTTTTCCTTGTCGAAGCCGTTTTCCATTTGTATCCCATTTCTTTGGGATTTTCAGCAAATAGTCCTTTTTACCTAGGACAGGGAGCTGGTCTGTCGCTCCCTCCTACTTTATCCGGGCTTGGAACTGTCAATGGCATTAAAGATGATTGATTTCGAGGTTACTCGATCCTAGATACCTAGTCCTCGTCTTAATACCATAGGCGGAGTTGCATACATAGTGTAAAAGGAATTCCAATTATCTCAGTTCAAGTGTTGGCCCCTGCAAATTTTTATAATTTGAAACACAGCTGATACTTTCTGAAATGCAAATAATCTTTTCTGAATTGCAACTGATCTTTTCTGGAATATAGCTTATGATTTCTGGAATATAATTCATTAATCTGAAATACAATTGCCAATTTTTAAAATAAAGCTGACTATCTGAAGAGTAACGGATACTTTCTAAAACTGATTTGATCTTTTCTGAAACACAACTGAATATAGTTGCAGCTTGAAAGTGAGCTGTTCTTAGACAATGGCTTTTACAAGTCTTTTTGTCTATTTTAACGAATACTACCTTCCCCTAAAATTGACTGTAACTGTTTCTATTTGTTTTATTTAATCTTTATTTAGAGACTGTTGAAAACATTTTTGTTTTAAATCGATAATAAAAATGAACATGAAACAATCTTACTAACAATAATTACTAACAATCACAGATATCTAAAGTTCTGTAAATATTACATTGATTGGATCGTTTCTAATCTTCCTCTACCAATCTACTTGACATCGAAAGGTAAGAAATCCAAAGTATACTTTCACGACTTTCAATCAATTTTTTCCAAATCAAAACAATTTAATTTGTAGAAAAATCTGGGCCTATCAAATTAATAATAAACTGATCGGTGTTCTCAATTTTACGTGAAGAATGAACAAATAGCCCAAGCAAACAAATTTATTTTGTAAAATAAAATATGTTTTCAAGAATCCGTTACCCAAGCAAGTATTCCAAGTTTATTAAAAGAATTTAATTAGACACACGCGAGATGCTCTATTTGAAATCAGTCATAATAGATAAAAATAGTTACTAAAAAGAAATTTAATGGGAATGCACGTATTATCGAATTATGCATAAAAGTGTAGTTCCACTTTAAAAATGTGTATGGAATATCCAAAATTCTCTAAAAGTCTTTTAAAGAATTAATATCAAAACGATCACATGTTGGTGTATGTAAAATAATAGAAATTCCTAACTCTTGATACACATAAATACGGTGACTAAACTTAACCAGAAAACCGCAGAAACGTAAACTATGCAAAACAAAAATTAGCAAACCAATATTACGTATTTTGAATGAAAAATTAGAATGAATTAACAAACACGGAATGAATTTTTTTTTAATATCAAATACCAAATGTAATGCAAAAATGAAGATCCAAATAGTATAAATAATGTAGTCTTCAACGCTGAATTTCAAATTACAGCTGAAAATACATAAAAGGTTTGTCCAGTTATAATATGTTCGTGCCAGGCTAGCACCTCGAAACGAGTACTATTTCGCATCTACTTCTACTCTAAAATTTCAGCAAGCTTCAGCACCAGTTACTGTCTGACAACTAATTCTTCAGTTTATTTTTATTTTATTATATCTCTCTACTATATAAACTCTTCCAAATTTACTTTTGCTAAAGAGTATCAACTTTCTGTCATATATACGTTATAATCAGTGTTGGGTAAGATCCTTCCTCTCAGTATCTAGTTCCACATCCAGATACTTTTTCTAACCAGGATCTTGTTCAGATACAAGATCCTTTTCTTAATTATGTATCTAGATACAGATCCAACATCTGTCAAAAGGTATGTAGATCCTTCTTAGATCCTTTTTATTTTTGTTTCAGGAAATTATTGGTAAAATGTACATAATAATACAAAATAAATTTATTTGCAGTTTAGAAAAATATTCAATTGCATAAACTTTATATATAACATACTGTATACTGTCTACTAAATTACTGAGTACATAAATTATCAAATAATAAATTAAAAATAATAATAATGACATAAAATTTACACTTTAAGTTTTATTCATTTTTAAAATTAACAAAGTTTCGAAAACATCATCATTTAGTTTATTTCTTTTTGGAGTTAAAACCTGACCTCCTACACTAAACAGCCTTTCTACAGGTGCGGATGATGGCAGTACACTATTGAGTTTTAAAAAATTTCTTTTATTATGGGATTTTTATTTAATTGGCAATAATTTGTATCCGCATCTTCTAAATATTGTAAGCATTGTACGACAACTGGAGAATGAGATTTCTGCGGATTTAGTTTTAAAAACTCAAAGAATTCATCATCAGATGACTTCTCTAATTTAGAATCATTAAAAGAAGTCGAGGCCTCATTTTCAGAACTTCCAGTGTTAAGCTGAAGTGACACATTCTCTGCATATTGTTGTAGTTCAGCTTTAAACAATTTTAAATCGTTTTTAGAAGGTGTTATTTCCAACCATCTTAATTTAAATTTGGGATTACTTATTTATACTAGCCAATAAATGTGGGAGACTTGTACTGCTTTTCAAGTCCATTATCTTTGAAAAACGTTTTGCGAATCCAGATAATATACATTTCATGAGTTTACTGCAGAATTTCAAATTTGTTTTATCATTTACTGAATTTTTAACTTTATATAATGTAGGAAGAACAGCTCCTAAATTACAGCTCTTTTCTCCCTGTAAAATGTCGATAGCAACTGCTATTGGTTTTGTTACCGTAATGCATTCTTTTAAAAAATCCACATACTGAAATTCCTCTACTTTTAGTGTTCTACAAATTTTGTTTATCTTTGTTTCAATTGAAATTAATTTTGTACAAGCATCAAACATAGAATTCCAGCGGGTAGCGCAAGGAACTGTAAGTCTGATACCACAAATTTTTTCAATTTCATCCGACGCTTTTGTTGACCTACTGTTGTGATTGATTGGAGATCCAGTATTTTTTTATTTATTTTATAAAGCAATATACTGCTTACAATCTACATAAATAACATTAAGTCATTATAAAAAATACATATCTAGTGTTTACTACGCTTAATTAAAATATAAAACTCTATAAATGAATATTATTATTATTATTAACTAAATTATACTTAAATAACGTAATTTAAATGTAATAAATGAATTAAATAATAATTTCAAATGTATTGCTTTGTGTTTAAATAATTCACATTTAAATTTATTAAGATTTTGTATTTCTTTAATTGTTTAAACAAATTCTCAAAGTTTATATTAATGTAATATATAATATGTATAGTGCATCTTTGGATCTAAAGGCTTAAGATCCATTCAATTGGTATCTAGATCAGATCAAAAGATATTCTTCAAAATAGTATCTAGATACTTAAATCTAGATCCTACCCAACACTGGTTATAATTAATATGCATAACATATACAAAGGTTCTCCTAATTCTAAGTAGTTGGGAAAAATGATATCAACAAGAACTGCTGTGTCATACTTTATCTTCTCGATTAAACAACTTGTTGATAAAATAAGACTGATTTTGTCATTTCTAAGGCATTGTTAATATTGTGATTTATATTCAAAGATTTCTTTTAAAACGAGTCAGTAATTGAAAAATCCCATCTACTCTAGTGTGCTTAATAAACTCGAGAAATAAGTGTAAAAAAAACTGACTACTAATGATTAATAGAATTTGTTTTGCATGGCTTCCTTGATTACCTAAATAAAATGTCTAGAAATAGCCTTAGTATGATAATAATTATTCGTTTTAAATGATGATGAAGAGAATAATGCATGCACAATTAAACAAAAGCTGGGTTTTTGTGAGTTTTCACTATTGTTCTAAAATTTATCGAGAAGAAAAAACTGGCAAAACGAAAACACAATTATTAAAGAATTCCATTTTTTGTATTCGTTTTTTATTCTGTTAACAAAAAGAAAAAAAGCTCAAGTAATTAACTTGTGGTTATACAGTGTAGAAAGTCAGCTATGTGATAGACTTATTAAATATAGTAAATGCTACTTAAAAAACCACCAACTGGAAAATACCATCTACAGATTGCATACTCAATCTGACACAAAAAAGGGGATTTCAGGGAATTCAACAACTATTGGCCAGTAGTGTGTTTATCTATAATGTATCAACTACTAACTGCTGGTGCATTCTTTTAGTTACTTTCGAACACCATCTTTTCCATAACTTCTCGCCTCATTTTCCTTTTTCATATTGTCAATAAATCTGACCAAATTAAAATTTTTTTTTGTAATATAGATTTACCTAGAATTATAGGTATCATACAATACATTCCACTGAATATTAGTTTTGAGTCAGTTTGGGTAGTTTTTGTAAAAAATAAATATTGATGTTTCATTTTGACAAACTCAAATTGGTAGGAATATAATTAAACTAAACACCCACCCCTTGGCATATTTTGGAGGGTAGGCTCATAGTTTGACAATAATACGACCATCTTTCAGTGTGATATTTCAATGATCTATGGGAATTTAATTGGTAACTGCTTTATTCTTACTTAATTCTATCACAAATACAGTATAAAATATTGTTTTTAAGAAAATAACGCTGATTCACTTTTATAATTAATGTCAACTGTATCAAAATGATTTTCACTGGTATCAGAATTAGGTCACCTTTAGAATCACTAAAATTGTTATGGTCATTATTTTCCATTGAAAGTATTGTAAGTAACAAAAAGACGTCACGGGTAAGGGCCTCTTTTGTTTTTTTGGGAATATGTCGCATGCTAGCTATAAGAGGATCTGAAGATACTAGCAGCCTATGAATAAGGTCCTTATTTGTGGCAAATCGTGACGTTTTTTTTAGTAAAAAGCTTACGGTACTTCCGATTATCCTTGTTTCTTGCTCCTTGTGTTTCTTCCGAAAGTCGGTCGATCGGAAGAGTGCGTGAGGTGATAACAAGTTTTTCATGGTAAAGCATTTTTATCTTTTAAATACAACTTTAATATATCATTAGCGTATTGTTCAAAAGCATCATGATTTATAAGATATCTACATTTCAACGCTTCTAAAATAAATAGTATAAAAAAGCTTAATTAGATCTACCCTAACGCCTGTTATTTGAGCAGATTTCTCAGCATTTCTAAAACACCGTCGAGCGGTATTTCCATCATTTGTGTTACCTGCTTGCTGTGTGGAAACATCGACCAAAAGACCCATTTCTTTTTTAAATCTGTTTTAAATAAACGTTCTTCCATTACCAACAGTATTTTTATTTTTAGGACCTCTGACCTGCCAAATGTTTATTGGTATCCTATACGCAATGTGAAGTATACACTCTACGAACCTGATCTAAGAGTGTAACGGATTTTACTTACTGTTCAATTTTGCTGATTTCTTCTGAAATTAGTTTTGCCCATGCCTTGGCAAAGATGAATTTAACTGGTCGGCAATATCTCGTAAAAGATGAAGCTGGGTTTTGCCATATAATTTTTTTTAGTTCTTTAGATTGATAATACAATTGAACGGGAACCATAGAAAAACTACCTAAATTGTCATCAGATTCTCCTTCAGCTGCAAACTTCTGTTTATATCGCATTTATTGAGTACCATCACATCCCCACATTACAATAAAATAAAGATCCTGGTCGAATTCGGTATAGTCTCAAGCGTCTTCCTGAGCTGCACACAATCTTTCTACAGTAAGGTCAATTAAAGATTGCAAATGAATCTCCACTTTCATTTTCGCTATTTCTCTATTTGGAGGATAGCAGCGCTGTTTTCCCCGTTTAATGAAATTATAAGCCTGATACAGGTTTTGCGAAATTTTATTTGTTTGCTCCTTAATTATATTATATTGGTGCACAGAGAGATTAGCATCATTAATCATGGCTGTTGCTTGATCTACGGATATATTTCTTGTATCCGAATAATGCCAATGCAGCCTTATTGTGGTGGTTCCTCGCGTGGGAGAGGCTTGACATAGTTTTTTAATTAATACTGCAGAGTCGCTCTTTCCATGTTCATATAATTTCGTCTCGTCGGCTACAGCTATTTCTTCTAGGTTTTTCGTCTCCACTACGCTTTTGAGTTTTCTTTGTTTAGTTTTTTCACAAATCCGAACGAATGCTTTTGATGGTCGTCCGCGCGTGCAAGGAGAAGGATCCATTGAAGTTGAATGTATTGGTTTACTTACGACTTCAGGAAAATTACCATTTTCTTCAAGCGAATCTTTAATAGTTTTCAGAAAACGCTTGAGATGTAGAGAACAATTTTGGCATCTCAGTCCAATTTACTAACAAAAACTTTTTAAAATCCCTTTAATACGGTTGGTAATGTCTTCAGACAAATCAGCGTTCCTGTATTTACTTAAAACAAAAGCATTTTGTTGTCGTATACTATATATGGAATAATTCGATTTTAGGAATACGAGCACTCATTCTGAAAATAAATAAAAAAATCTGAAGATTCAATTTCCATTATACAGTGTGATCATTTTAAAACTTCCTACTCTGAATATCTTGAAAACCAAAAAAGATACCAAAATAACTCTAAGAGCATTTTTCTATACCGGGAGGGGGAAACTAAACTAAGCTCCAGCCACATCAAATTAAAGGTTTTCAATATCAGAAAGCAGTGGTATTTGAGAAAATCAAATCGACCGATTGTAATGTTGATGATGATGATGATAATGATGATGATGATGGTGGTGATGGTGGTGGTGGCGGTGATGGTGGTGGTAGTGGTGGTGATGATGATGATGATGATGATGATGATGATGATGATGATGATGAACAGAAAGGATGCTATAAACAATCAAAAGGCTGCAAAGATCAAATCATAACTGATGAAATCATTGTGAAACATGCAATAAAACGCCAACGTAATTTAAATATGGCATACAAACTTATAGATATTAAAATTCCATATTATAAGTATGAACCAGTTCCAGTTCTTAAAAATAACCATTATAAATTATATTGGGATGGAGAAGTAAGAACAGATATAAACATACAAGCCAATAAACCAGATTTAATTCTTTACAATAAAATAAGAAGACAAGCGACTATAATAGATATTGCAGTTCCATCAAGTTATAATTTACAGAAAACATATGCCACCAAAATTAATAAATATATGGAACT